>MU172337.1:250469-277410 GCA_016695485.1 Suillus hirtellus
ATAAACCCCCTCAGCACAAAACAGGTAGAATCAAAGGTCAAGACTAGTCAAATGCTTTATTGTAGAACTCTTAGCTCAATATTGAACCTTCTGTCAAGGAACTCTTCTTTGAGTATTCAAACAGACTCAGGAATGGATGTCCTTGGGTTTACTACCAAGTCCCCTCTTCAACAGCTAAAGCCTAGCAGGCACAGAATATCTTGGCTCAGTATCACTACTCAGATGAGTGAGGTCAAGCTTCACCATCAATTCCTAAAGTCTCCCCACTATGCTACTTCTGAGTCTTGGGTGGACGTAGAGACAACACAAATATTTTGGATATATATTTTTGGACAAAGAACACCAAAGGTTAGTGAAAGTAAAACAAAAAGGAAAAGAAAATAGAAAATCAGAATATAACTGTGGCTGTACCTTTGCTTGCTGGTTGTTGCACACAGTGAGCTCACAGCTGGTTGTTTAGTATGATGAGCTTGCAGTATTACTGTCTCTCGAGAATGTTCCTCTCAGTCTTGAAACAGTTCTTGACACTGGTACTGACACTTATCACACCTTACTCACAACTCAGTATTAGATGGGCTGAAAAACACCCTACTAGCTGTTGCTGCTCGCTTCCTGCTGTTTTTTTTTTGTATTTCAACAACTGGGGTCATTATATACACAATAAATGTGGCTGTGCTACTAGTGTATTCAAGAGTCATCAAGAGTCATAATGAGTCATAATGAGTCATATGTGCAAGGTGAGTCATAGTGAGTCATAGTAAGTATGTAGAGGGAGTCATAGTGAGTTATTGGGTATTTTGCTAAGTCATGTGACCTGTCCAACCCCTGATGACAAATCCAGAAAGAGAGTAAGAAGTGTCACGTGATATGAATCCTGTGTGTGGCTGTCTTTGCTTTGTTTGAAGGGTAAGAATGATGTGAGCCTAGTATTTAGGGGTTTACTAATGTTTTTCCAGAACAACATATGTGGGAAGTATTTTTTACAGTCACCTGACATGTGTGGAATTTTGTCTGAGTCATCACCATGGCTGACTAAGCAAAACTCATTGCAGAATTAAATGTACTAAAATATTCAGGCTGCTGGCATACAGACTTGAAAAATAAAAAGCAAAAGCAAAAAAAAATCTCTTAGCCTCAGTCCAACTTCAGATAAAAGGGAAAAGAGTTTTATAGTGGTATTTCAGGGTATATGACTCATGAGAGTATTGGTCATCCATGCACCGAACCAGTTTGGTGTAGGTCACCAGCAGTCTTAGGTTTCAGGGTTTGGGGGTTGGTACATCTCGGTTTGGGGTTTGGCACTGAAAATTTGACATATAGATTTTTGTGAGTGTTGTGCTTCTGGTGTCCATGCTTAGAAATAGGATTTGTTGTACACCAGGGTTCAGGTGTGGGGTTTTTCCACTTCAGTCCTGGATTATTGGTCAATGCCACACATGGTTGATTCATGTTTTTGTGCTTAGGGGTTTAGATTTGGTGGTCGATGGTAGGTATATGCACTCATAGTGTATATGTATCCTATGTGTTTGATTTGCTGGTGGCTACATCAGCTGTATGTCTTGATGGAACATATCTAGGCTCACCCATATATGTAATACACCCCCATTAGCCCACCCGTCTATGTATTATCCCCCACATCAGCCCGCCTGTCTATGTATTATCCCCCACATCAGCCTACCCATCTATGTAATACATCCTATGTTGGCCCACCCGTCTATATAATATATCCTACATCAACCCACCCGTCTATATAATTATACCCCACCTTGGCCCACCTGTCTATGTAATAAATATTTTATTGCACCCTCAGCCCACCAGTCTATTTGATATCCCTTTCATTGACCCACCTGTATATGTAATACACCCTACATCAGCCCACCTATCTATGTAATATTCCCCTACCTCAGCCCACCCATATATGTAATACACCCACATCAGCCCACCTGTCTATATAACAATATTTGCCTTACATCTCTCTTCAGCCCAGCTGTCTATAATATCCTACTCTACATATTACCCAGATGGGCCCATCCATCTCCATGAATGATCATATTCCCCTAGCCCATCTGTCAACATTAAGGATATATATATCATTGGCATACATGGGCCCACCCATCTCCATCAGAAATAATGTGTCCTGGCCCATCTGTCATCATCAAGAATATACACAACATGGGCCCATGATCAGCTGGCCCATATAATACAGAATTTGTCACTAAAGGGGCTTGGTGATGTGTTGAAGCAGATTAGTAATGTGCAGGCTTGTTGGGTTAGACAGAGTTGTACTGAGATCAAGTTCATGAGGGATCAATGAAGATGGAAGGGAGACATTGAGTAATGTGAATGTTTGAATTTATCTGAAAATGATTGACTATATCAGTCCCCCATCCAGAGTCGAGTCTACATGTGCAACATACCTAAATAGTGTCAAGATTGATGTCAAGGATCCCAGAAGTTGAAGTACCCATAAGTGTGAAAGAGAAGTTATCAGTCTTGCTGATATCTTAAGGAAGTTTCGGTTCACAGTTTGGAACGGTTCAGGAAGGTCTGAACCCATGACCGAACTATCCCAGGAACAATGAACCATGAACCTCATTTTGATTTAGTCCAGCCAAAATGGGGAACTGTGGACTGAACCACGGTTCAGAACTGGACTGTGGCAGCACTATTTCCGCATATGCACATGTGCTTTCCCATGCTTCATGCTAATATGCACGCATGTTCCTGCACCTTGCATGCACCTGCGCTTTCTTGTGCTTTGCTTTAGCACTGATCACTAGATCCTTGCTGCACTCATTTCCCCTTTAGGGTTGAACACACTTGCCATCTCAAGTATAGCAGACTAGGCAATGCACAACCTACAACTTTATAGATATAGTCAGGAGCATCATTTGTTCCTCACAGTATAGTTGTTTCTACACTGCTCACCTCATAATTTTACAGGGTGCTGATACCATTTATAGTCAAGCAAGAATGCCCATGTTCACCATCAAGGCGTACCTCCCCATCATGGAGTCCTTTGGCTTCAACAGTGATCTCCGCTCACAGACAGCTGGTCAAGCCTTCCCCCAGAGTGACATTGTGTTCAACCACTAGGAGATCATGAATGGATGTGCATAATTGTGTGACGTATGAAGACTGTTAATACTAATGAAATCCATCAGCTCCTCTTGAAGCAAGATTGAAGAGTTTGTCAGGGGCATTTGTATGTGTGAGGGTCTCCACAGGACTTGCAAGTGCCAGTATAATGAATTTGCGCAACTGTTAGATGTTTCGAAATTGATCATGATGGCACAACTATATATTCATTATAATATGCAATAAAATTTATGTTGTAATTGGCAGAATACTATGGGAATAATTGACATGTGCAACGCAAAGCCATTGTAATGCACAAGCCAAAGATCACCATTATATTGAAAATTAATTGCAATGACATCCAAAAAAATTGAAAACATAGTGGAATTGGAAAATGTAATGAGCATTACAGGTGTAAATGTAACGTTTACAGTGTCATTATAATATGTATTCCAAACCATGGCTTCTATTGCAATGGCTTGCCAATCACATGTAATATTGGGACTATTACAAAGCATCCTAATCAGTTGAAATCAATTTCTGAGATTTCTGACACAGTCATTTTCATATCAATTGATCCACCTGATGTTCCTACATATCTAAGCTAATTAGACATGACAGCTGGGTGTGATGGCAGGTCTTATTTGACTGGCAATTAGCTGTAGCCACTCAAATGAATAATTATTCAATAATTTAAAGCCTTTGAGTGTAGCAAATACTTACATACTGCTAGCATAGGGGGGTAGTATAGAGCCTTGGCAACTTCGGCAACCTGCTCCTGGTGTGCCTGGGAGTTATTTTAATGTATCTGTCCATTAATAGAGCTGGCAGCCAAAGAGCCACGTCACTGCCGAGCTCACTGTGCAAGACAGCAAGCTCAAGTATCTCACCACCACATTCATCAATTGAAGCCAAGTTTCTTTGAACAGGTAGTATACAATGTAATTAATGATTATCTACCATCATGCATCTCCAGCAACCTGCAGGATGGCTTCCAGGACATGAGAGTCCTTCCCATCTGCATTAGCAATCTCCTCCTCCTCAAGGTCCTGCAGCACCTCATCCTTGCCCTCCTCCATCATAGTGGGGCCTACAGGAAGGAGCTTTGTAGAAATGCACATGGCAGCTGCACTCGCAGCTGCACCAGGACCTTCCTTGATACTTTCACCTGGTGCAATTGATTCTGTAAAGCCCAGCAATGTGCTGATTTCATGCAGGCAGCAGAGGTGATATGATGTAAATCTAGCACATATGTTCCAGTGTACTCCAACTTGATGGGCAAGGGCAGGATGCATTAACTGAAGCTGCTTCTGGCACTCAGTCAAGTAAAGTTCTTTGTCATGCAAGTAGGTGGCCATGCAATGGATCTCAATGTTGAGGTGCTGTATTTTTTTGCTAGCCTGACGCATCTTGAAGTACATATCCATTGTATGTTGACCTGTAGGAGTGGCCTAAGGGCAGTGTGAAACATCTTGCTGTGCATCTCACAGAAGGTTGAAGTCTGCAACAAAGGCATACTCAACAACATCTTCCCATGACAGAGTAGCTTGTGGGGGAGAAACAGTGTGTGCTGCTGTATTGTACTTGTCAAGAGCTTTGTGGATTGTGGCTGAATGCACTTGCAAAGCCTTGCCAATGTGTTTCTGAAGCTTTTAACCTGGTAGGAAATCAGCGAGATTCAAGCAAACATATTGTACCCATCTCTGAGTGATCCTGAGTTTGACTTCAAGCTCCTGTACAACCTTCAAATCCTTATTGTAGTTCTCAATTGCATGTCTCCATGCAGTCTCATTCCTCATCATTGAAGTAATGTCGCAGGCCCCAAACTGTACAGTTCTTGGCGTGGACACTGCCCAAGCCATAGATGCAGCATCAAGATCTTTTCTAAGTGAACCTTGTTAGCTCATGCATGAATCAACACAGTGGATATGCACCTGCTCCCAGACAAGTTCACCAGCCTCTGCCAATATTCCATGTGGAGCATCTCATGTTCTGGCTCCTGCGTGAGGGACATTAGGTAGCTGCATTCCTTGGCCAGCCAAGCATCAAAAACATTGTCATCTGTGACACCAAGCTCGGCCATCAGTTTGGGTAGTGTTGTGTGGGCATCATGGAGCACATTGAGTGCCTGCTTGTAGTTGTTATATATGAATGTAGCTAGCAATTGATCAAATATTAGTGCTGTGTCCTACTTGCTATTGATATGATGACTTACTAAGGTTCAGATACACTTCAAAATTATTGTTGTGTCAAAAATGATTGGCAATAATGGTATTCAAAGTAAGATTATGAAAGCTCTGAAAAGCTCTGAATTCTTCTGAAACCGTTCTGAATTGCTCTGAAAGATGTTTTGAAAATCGCTTTGAAAAGCTTATTTTAAACTCCACTCAAAACACTTAGTGCTTCAAATCTTACATACAAAGTCCTGATATAGGGTTAAGGTTAGATGCACACACATACAAAAAAAGCATGTATTTTGTAGCTAGCAAACAATGATAAAAAGTAATCCACTGGGAGGGTGATTGAGCTGAAGCAGAAGAACCTGTGTCCTCTCTGAAGTGTCACCAGAAAGGATAGCAGCTAGAATGGCAGCACCATAAGCAATAGCCTTGTCAGGGTTGATGCTCTTGTTGGGCTCCTTACCATTGAAGAAGTCAGACACAAGCTTAATGATATGGGGAATACGTGTGGAACCGCTAACAAGGACAATTTCATGGACATTCACCTTGTCGATCTTAGAGTCCCGGAGGACCTTCTCAATGGGCTTGAGTGTGCTGCAGAACAGGTCCATGCACAACTCCTCGAAACGGGCATGAGTAAGGGAAGTATAGAAATTGATACCCTCAAAGAGGGAGTCAATTTCAATGGAAGTCTGGATGGCCAATGACAGAGTCTGCTTGGCATGCTTGCAAGCCGTACATAGACGACAGAGTGCACGAGGGTTGGAAGGGGATGAGGACAGGTATAGAGGTCTGGGTAGCCAGAGATAGGGTGTGCAAATGGGCACAAGTAAGGGCAATTTTGATGGAAGTCTGGGTGGCCGACAGGGTGTGCAAGTGGGTGTGAGTAAGGGCAATTTTGATGGAAGTCTGGGTGGCCGACATGGTGCACAAATGGGCGCAAGTAAGGGCAATTTTGATGGAAGTCTGGGTGGCCGACAGGGTGTGCAAATGGGCATGAGTAAGGGTAAATTTCGATGGAAGTCTGGATGGCCGATGACTGAGTCTGCTTGGCACACTCGCAAGCGCATAGACGGTGCACAAGGGTTGGAAGGGGATGAGGACGGTTGTTGTTTCCTTTGCTGTACTGTGAGGTCGCTGTTTGGTACAGCATAGACCAAAACGGTAATAATTTAAACTCCGCTTGAAATTCGCTTAGATTGCTCTAATCAGCAGAAGATAGCAATCTACCTACAACCCCAATGCCTCACCAATTTCACTGTCAACAGCTGCTTAATGAAATAGATACTGCTACTCTAGATGTAGCCAGAGCCTGGGCCGAACATACCCAGGCAGATGGTGAAGTCTCTGAGTCTGATTCTTCATCCTCTGAGGACTCTGTCATCAGGACACCATCACCACCCTCCCCTATGTCCTCTACATGTCTGACTCTTCTGATGACTCCAACATGTCAGAGTCCATCGAAATTCATTAGCATTTCCTCTGTATAATTGGCTCCCTTGCTGCTCTTCGGGAAGAGGTGGAGGAAACACGTGTTCTTAACTGTCCAGATGAGCCCCCTATGCGAGCACCACAGATCCAACTCCTTGACCATTTTGCCATTCATCGCCCTGATTTATTCCAAAAGAAGTTACACGTCCCTCCTGAGACTTTCGATGATATCCTCGATCAGATCAGTAATCACCATGTTTTCCACAATCAATCCAACAATCCCCAACTTCCAGTTGCAGTGCAGCTCGCTATCTTCCTTAATTGAGTTGGCCACTATGGCAATGCAAGTTCTCCTGAGGATATCTCCCAGTGGGCAGGGGTGTCTGTTGGGTCAGTCATTAACTGTACCAATCATTGTAGGGATTCATTTCTGGCTGGGCTTGTAGAGACTGTTTTTACCTTACCTTATGTTGGCACTTTTGTAGCTTACATAAGCAACCAATCTTTTCACCAGTTACTAGTATGAGTCTGAGTGCTCAGCCAGTTTTTTATGATATTTCCTCTCCTCTGAGCCTTTAGCCTAGTACAGAAACCCTTTAGGGTCGAATAGCAGCTAGGTTCTGCAAGACCCAACATTGTTCAGACTTACCATCTGAATTGTTGTACCTTCATCATGTTATGGCTGCCTTGCTGGCAGAGCATGATGATTTCATCTCCTTCCCCACTCTCAACTCTGTTGATGCTGCTCGTGTCCGAGCCTATGCTTTCAAAACCTCGGGCTGCCCAGAGTGGCAAAATGGTATCTTAGCTGTTGATGGATCATTGTTCAATCTTTATCAAAGGCCAGGTCTCTTTGGAGATGCCTTTTACAGTAGGAATTCTCAATTTTCCCTCAACTGCCAGGCATGTTTTATGTTTTATTATTTTTATTTGAGGCTGATTTTTCTAATTTTTAGGCGGTTATCATGCCCCATAATCTTACTATAGTTGATTATTCTCTTGGTCACACTGGTAGTGCCCATGATGCATACACATTCTGCTCTACCCACGTCTATCAGAATCATCAAACACTTCTAGGTAATAACCATTGGATTTGGGCTGATAGTGCTTACCCAATAGAGCCATGGTGTATTCCCCCATTTAAGAAGCCTATTGGTGGGGCCTTGACCCCTGAGCAGAAGGAATTTAATACTGTCCTTTCCAAGGTATGTGTCTCATTTTATTGTATTTTTCTTGATTTTTCTTAGTGTATATTCACATTTCTTTTAGATTCGTGTATGGGTAGAGCATACATTTGCTGCTCTTAAGGGCCGTTTCCAGTCTCTTTGAGAGCTCTGACACCCACTGCAGAATGAAGAGCATCTCAAGTATCATTCCTATTGGATCATGTGCTGCCTCATCCTGCACAACATGATCATTCAGTTTGAGGAACATCGTGGCATCTCTGGGGGTCCAGATGGTACTGAGAATTGGGCCCTTAGGAGGCAGGGGTCAGATCTTATACCACCTCCACAGCCAGAAGACCTTGACATTAGTGAGGTGGGAGATACCTCATCTGAAGGTACCACTGGCCACCAAGCTCGTGCACAGTTGATGGAGTACTTATTGGGGTAGAGACTTACAAGACTTACAGGAAACAGGAAGGGTCAACAAGACTAGTGTATTGATGATAGGCATGTACTACATATAACAAAGCATGTGAACATATGACATACCCTAAGTGTCCAAAATCATGCATACAAACATGCAAAAAAAGACTGCTACAATATCAGTGAAACAACAACAGTAAAATGATATAAGCAGTCAGAAGGAGACATGACGGCGATGACAAAAGTACAAGCCTAGTTAGACACCAAGCTCCCCTTCAATTTGAGAAGCTCGATTTCGAGCTGGAGCGCAGCCTTCTTCTCTGCATGGACCTTGGCTTGGGCCTCAAGGATCTGGATCTCCATCGACTTCACTTCTTGAGCGCGTTGATGGATGACAGCAGCCTCATTGTGTTCGAGGCCAGCTTGCTCATGCTGGAAGTCGATGTCAAGTTTATGGGTGTAGGAGTTGACCTTCATAATCTTGTACTCAGACTTCGCGGCCTTCACAGTATAGATGTACTGAATCCCGTTGACGAGAGAATCGACTTGCTCGTGCATGTTCCCGACATCAGATTGGACCTGGTTCAAAAGGTTGGACTTCTTGTATGACCCACTCTGTCTCTGCAGGGGTGGCATTGACCGGTTTGAGGACAGGCCCATGCATGTCGACGATGATCCTGTTGATGATGATGCGACAGATGGCGGGGGTGAACGAGTGTAGGAGCGACTCATCACATGATCTGTGTGGGACTTGAAGGTCCCACGAGAGGTGGGCAGGGGTGTAGGTGGTGGCGGGGGTGATATGAAGGGGCATTTGCCAGAAGCACAGGGCTCCTGGCCACCCAGCCCAGTGTCCCATTTGTCGTCCTCCATCATGTCGTGGTTGTCGTCCATTATGGGATGAATGGCAGGGGTGGGATTGATGGTGGGGGTGGGATGAATGGCAGGGGTGGGATTAGGGTCATCAGTTGTCTCCATCGTCTCATCTTCAGCTTCAGGAGGGGGGACATGTTTACCTTTGCCCTTCGACATGAGTGCAAGCATATCGCTTGCGTGATCTGCCCCCGGAGCAGACAAGAATGTCTTGGGGGCATATGCAGGGTTGTTCTTCCAGAGGTCATTGAGCACCTTGTACCACGGAAACTCCGAGACTACTTGCTCTAGATGTATTTTAGATAGATTTGTCAAATAAAAATTAAATAACATACCAAGAAGATTATTGCTAGCATTAGGTTGAGATGGGTCAACACCCACACCGGTCTCGGAGAAGCGACCACAAAGCTTCTTGTATTTATTCCTAAGGCTAAAAGCAATGAATAAATACACATGAAGAGGGTAAAGGATACACTAAGTCAAACAATTTAACACGGCTTGCGTGAACTTAGCTGGCCCCTCAGAATACAACGTCTCATATTCCCCATCCTTCTCAAATACACAGTGTGCGATCACTGCATAGATCTTTGTTTTATCACTTCCAGATGGATGGCCTTCATTGTTGGACTTCTTTCCTCCTTCGTTGAACAGGACGCGGCAGTCGGCAGGATGGGTAGATAGGAATTGTACAAGAGTGTTAGTTAAGTCGATGTTCCACCAAATCTTGATGCCGGAGGACGTATTGATCACACCATCCCCTGGGATGGTGTCAGATGGACCAGCGGTGGATATGTTACTGGTGGCAGCCTGGCTGTGTCCTCTCATACTGCAAATTGAAGCAGCCTTCCCCCTAGCATGGGTGACTCTTTGGGTTGGGGTGGCCATTGGTGGCCTATGGTGGGTCCGGGAGCATACTTTGAGTCACTCTGAACGTCGTACTGGAGGGCATACAGGAGGCATGGTGTATGCATGGACCAAAGTTCTATTTCAGACTCCGACGGTAGTCTGCTGACATTCCGTAGAGTTCTGAAAGAATCTGTTACCGTTTCAGAACCTTAATAATCTTACTTTGAATACCATTAATGGCTTGTCACTGGTGGAAGATACTGGCATAACGAACAGATGCCACCAGTGCATTGGACTTGAAGAAAATGCATTCGCACCCTTCAAGATCTTCAAGTCCGAGTCTGTTGATGTAGGTGGTGAGATGATCAAGTTGACAAAGGCATTGGTGAGTGTGTCTGTGAAAAGCTCCAACAAGGGAAGTGTGGTTGAGATCATGTGCACAGCATCCCAAAGAACTCCAGATGAGTGTAGTCTTGAACCTGCAGCTGGCATTGTAGCCACCACCCAAGTTCTTTCCAAATGTATCCAGTAGTTTTGAGACCACTGCCAGAGGGTATTTGGATCTATAAGTCAAATCAGCAAGCAAAAAACAAAAAACAAAACTACTTACTGTTCACCACTCTGCACCATGTCAGCAATCAGAAGCGAGAAGCCATGATGACAGGCAGACATGAAGATCCCAGATTCATCAAACACACCCCACATCTTCCTTGTCTTCTCATCCCTCATATTCTTCCATCATCCTGCACATGGATTGTCCTAAACACCAGGTAAGCAAGTAAGTAAACAAAGTAGGCATGAAGAAAGACTTACCTTGTCTTCATCTGCCATCATATCTGCTGGTGAGTCGGCCACAAACTGATCTACAAACTCCCTTGACAAATACCGGTCACCTCAAACCACCTGCATAGAAGGGAGTTCAGCAGAGCATGGAGGTGTGTTGTCATTGTCATTGTCTGAGTCAAGCTTTTTTAAAACTCACTTCAGCAAATCATTGCCATCCATAGTGTAGAGTAGGCTGAATTTCAAAGGTATTTCACCTTTGAGCATGTATGTACATGCTGGACATGCGTGCTTGAGGCACCAAATTGGATCAGAGTGGCTGATCACTTGGTGAACCAGTGAGTCAACATTAGCAAGAATTTGTAAGTAAATGTCAAGTGCGATGGAAAATTGACACGACAAGTATGGATAGAATTGAACCTGGTATAAAGCAAGGTTGAGACATTAAGTACAAGGAAAAAATGAGGTATGCACACCTTGCAGGTCACATAACATCCTCACATAGGCCTGAATTGAGAAATGCAGGTTGCACTGATGTGCGATCCAATAGAAATTGAGGGCCTCCATTGTTATTGTGGTTGTTGGGCTGATAGGAGAACAAGGGATGACACCTTGGCATATGAGTGCAGACATGATGAAGGTGTCTGTTGAAAGAATATCAAGTGGTATTCTTTCAGCATCTAATGTACATCAGCAATCCATAGCCAGTACATCATCAGAAGCTCACAAAATACATCTACTACCTTTATCTCAATCAACCCATTCATGTCTTGAACATCCAAGTAGTGAGAAAAGAAACCTTGCCCATCCAACATGCTATGAACAAGGTGCCAGTCCATGTATGTGTCTGTCAGTGCTGACATTTGGGTGTCAAAGGCCTGTGTACAGCGCCTAGTCCTGTCGCATCTGGTCCTGTAGTCCATGCAACAATTACGAGACTTTCCTGTGTTTCTAGCATGGAATGTTTTGGTACAGTAAGTCTCAACAACTGATTATGATGTCGCAAGGTCAACTCACATTTTCCAGAAGCCACCCACAAGTTTTCGAGTGAGTTCTTGTAGCTCACCGCCTGCATGGCTAATATCTATTGGCTCAGAGCCATCCAGGACATTTGTGCCAAAGTCATTATCCCCATTGAACCCACATTCACCGAAGTTGGAAGCATTGCAACTTTGTTGCAATGCTTCAAGGGCACACTTTTCCTCTGTGCTCATTACTATGTAAGTGTGTTAATTTTTTTTGATTTCTGATCGCACTAACGAAATAAATTGTTTGCCAGTGTGTACCTTTCATTTGGCTCTTCTTGTGCATGCTTACACCTGCTGCTCATTTAGCAATTTGTTTTGAACCTAGGACTTCCTGTTAAGGATGAAGACCCCGATTGATGGGATCTTGGTGGGATATGACATGGCGAATTTTCTGTGAGGTGAGTCCTGTGTGATTTTTGAGTCATTTGTTGAGGTGCCTGGGTGCCATTGTTTTTTAGAGTCAAGAAACATCTTGCCCACATGACAGCACAGACTTAACAATTTCTGACAACGAAGACTGATCCCTCCATCATGAGCTCCCAGTCAACACAAGGTAAGCACACCACTTATTTTTTTTTGTTTTCTCATTATCCAATCTTCTAGATCTATGGCATCTGCAACTGTTGGTGACTCGCACTTGGACCAACCAGACAACACAGACACAGTCCAAGCAAAAGACAATGCAGACCAAGATAACTGGGGGTGCCACAGAGACTGAGACAATTAAGGAAAAAATTCAGATGACAGACAGAGAGTCAATGCAGAAGATCACTGGTCCAGTAAATGCATTTGTGAATGACCTACACACAATGTACTGATATCAAATATATCCTGATCTCTCTATCTTAAATGCTCAAGTTACACAGCCCCCATCACGACCTCCTTCATCACCCATGGAGTCTGCTTCACTCAGTTTGGTCACTCAAGATGCTCCAGAGATGCCTCCTTCCTCACCCTCTTCTACATCCCACTCGAGTGATGATTTGTGGGCTCAAGTGGAGGACTTATCAGGCCTTATAAATGAATAGATTTAGGCACTTGAGTTCTTATATACAATGTACCTTTGATCTTTGAAAATGCTATCAAATTGATATGAAAATTGTTTCGTCGATATTCATTCCTTGTATATGCACTCAAGTTTGTGTCCCAAAGTGTGGCTGAATTTCATGTCTGAATAACAGCAAAATCAGTTAGCACAAACTGTTGGTCACATCCAATCTATGCTTCTACTTTGCAACAACACAAACTATGCATTCCAAGTACAAAACTGCAGAGGAGCAACTTAAAACTAAGAAGGAGAGCTATGCACAGTGATTTTGTTCAGTTCTTGTCACTTTGGCACTGACTCAATACATTCCTAGTTGCCAAATCCAAGAACAAGCAAAGTCCCACACACAATGGCAATGTTGTAGAGGAGCAGCTACGGTAAGCACTCAGTTGAAATCTACACACATATCTCACCAATGTCTGCACTTAGAATACTCAAGATCTTCTTCAGCACCTCAATGATCTATGGTTAGATCTAGGTTATCATGGCAGCACTCTCCAATGCAAGTTCTTGGAATTGCATGGGTTGTCAATTGTGATGGAGGTCGATTGAGAGGGTTGGGATTCAGTCAAACCACAATGTGACACAAGGCTCACAGAGGTGAAGATTCTCCTCCAGCAAGCATTAGACCTGCATACTGCAGCCTGTGATGCCAGTGGGCCACTCACAGATCAATTACAGGACAGAATAGTATCTGCCATGGACACAGTAGGTTTGCATGTCCATGCATTGGAAGAGCTGTTGTCATTGATGGACGTTGGAGTGGATACTTACCTTGATGCCCTTCATTATGGTTCACTTGTCTGGTAAGGTCCCAAATAATGTAGATTAGCAAGGTCATGATATTCAATTCAAATTAAAAAAAAGTCTGAGCCAAGAATACAAAATCTACCGAGAAACATCAAAAGATGCATAGATGAGTGCCAGGCATCTAGTAGGGGCAATGAGTCAGCTGACCATTGGACTGCTGGTCTTTGTTAATTGATTAAAATTTAATTTCATAGCATGAGTTAACTGACCTTAGTGATACTTGAGTGAGCATTAAATATTAAGAGTTGGAGGTAAGGGCAGTAATACTTAGCACTGCACAATGCCATCATTAAGTGGCTGTGCATAGTACTCCGGAGGAGTACTGTCCATGCACAGCCACAATGGTGGCATTGTGCAGTGCTAAGTATTACTGCCCTTACCTCCAACTCTCAATATGGGAGTACTGTGCACAGCCACATTAACAATGTGGTGGTGTTGCCGCTGGTACGCATGGAAGCAAATATTTGAATTAGTAAGTCAGTCTTGTTAAACCATCAGTAGTATAGTCCTCTCTCTTGATTTTCTGCTGGGCCTGAGTTGGGTTCATCACAGGGTTGATATTCGAGGCCTGGTTTGTGTGAGGGTTGATGTTGCTGCTGGTGTTTATTGGCCCAGGCATGATGCTAAGGTGTGCATTTAAATTTATGGAGTGTTGGTTGGGATTAATGTTTGGAACACTCATGCCACCATATGCAGGAAGCACCTGGTAGAGAGGATGGTGGGAGCATCAGGCCAGAGTCAAGGTTATGATGGGAGTGATATGGAGCAAATGGAAGTGGATGAAGAGGGGCAGTTTGAGAGATGTCCTGTGGCTCTGCTGGAAGATGGCACAATCTTGCACCAATACCTGCACCCAATGCTGAGGCATCATGTTCATGTGTACCTGAGGGTTGCTGAGGTTTGGCATACTCATCATATTGGACATGTCCATGTCCCCACTCATGTTCTGCATACTGGCAGGCATGTTCAAAGGAGCTGCATAAGTGTCAAATTATGTGCCCTCCACTCTGCCATGACAGGTGAGTTTTCAAAGCACCGTCCCTCTGTCCAACCAAAGTTCTTACATGTTGTTGACATGCTTTCGCATGCGCAAGCACATGACTTCCAGGTCCTAGAATCCAGTCAAGGTAAGCAATTAATTTTTGTGATTCCATTGACAGTCATTGCCCTTTTGTTTTTACTGATTTTTTACTTCAGCTTTGCTTGTGCTTCAGCTTTCCACAATGGACTTGCCAAATTTTACATTCCCACCTGACTTCAACTTCCAGTATAGCAGCTCTCTGCAAGGTAAGTAGCCAAATTCATTGCTTGACTTATAAAAATTCTAATATACATCATAGGGAATGGCAACACTAGCGTAGATTACCCTCCATATCCCCCTTCCATGATGGCTGGACATCCATTTCATGCAACCTTCCCATATTCCCAGTCGTTTGATAGCAGAATCGATTGGGATGACCCATTGTTATACCAGTCTGTCCCATCACTGTCTGATCTGCTTAATGAGTGCCACAACATGTGGGACACATTGCTACCTCCTGCCCCTCAAAATAATGCATCAGATGCATCCCACGCCATCAACACATCGTGGGACGTGTCTCAACAGACCACTCTACCTGCTGGACATGAAGTTTTAGATGCAAACCATGCCATCAACATGTCTCAACAAGCTACTCTACCAGCTAGATGTGAAGTGGTGAATTTGAATGGTGCAGGTCTCCATCACATCACTTCAGATTACTAACACATCATTTCAGACCACTCAGGACAGCAGGACAACAATGAGGAGGCACCACTCAACTCTCATGTGGAGACTGGCACATCAGAAGTCCCTGCTGATGCAAACAACTCATCATGGGCTACTAGGAATCCAGATCAGCCTGTTCTGATGTCTCAAGCCCCTCTTAACACTGCACAGAAAGCACAAGCCAATGCACAAAGAGCATCATGAAAAATTTTGGCTGCACAATGCAAGGAGACTGAAGATGCACTCACTGGTGCCATCCAACAGCTACTTGCAGAGCAAAATGACAGGATCGAGGCCATCACATCCGAACATGGTGTCACTCAAGACAAGGTGAAGAAGCTTATGGGAGGTGAAAGGTACTACAAAAAAGGGTGTCAAAATATGCAACTCGCCACTGTGTTAATACATGTAAAAGTGCAAGGGGTCAATGCAGGTTAATCATGTGCCTTGAGACATTTGTGTGTATCAATGTTAATGAAACAATAGATCATCCTCATGGCACCAAGTATTCACTTGACAAGATTCGAGAAATGGTCAAGGCAGACAAGAGTATGCAAAACCTAGTTCACAAGGAGCAGCAAGAATATATCACCAAAATCAATGAATTCTGTGCCCTCCAGAACATGGGTATTCACACAACAAACACTGCAGCAGCCTGAGATGTTCAGTCAATGTTAGATAACATCTTTAAGATGGTGGGTTCAATGCAGCACTTTGTTTAATGTTAGTCAATTGTTCTATAGCTTGATGGTCTCACCCTTCGAACTGGAATCTACACCTGCCTCTTTGCCTCCCATGGACATGTGTATGATACTGCGCAGGCAACATGGTTCAGCACAGATAATGTCATGGACTTTTGGGAAGATGTCCTTCAAACAGAGGCTGATGAAATCGCACAGAAGTTGGAACAATGGGCATGTATGGCAGGTTGAAGTATGTTTTTCCTGTTTTTTCTTTGTTTGTAGATATTCTAATTCACTTAGACCTTGATGAACATGAGACAGTACAGAATAGGCAACGTGTTTGTACCCGACTCCTCAATTCTGGGCTAAGTACTTTGTTTTGCTCCATCACACCAGCACAATCACTAACTACTGCAATTTTAGGGACTATTGCTAAGCAGCACAACATTCACATTAACTACACAAACTTCAATATTGCCATGAAGGATAAACTCACAATTGATCTCAAGGGCTGGCCTGAGGGTGTGCTGTTCCAGTCCCCCACCAGTATAAATGACCTCAAGGCCCTATTGAAGGTCTGTGATGCGCTGAAGGATGGATCATGCCACTGGTATTGTATGTCCCCATGTCAACTGGAGTACTATGCTGCCAAACTTGCAGCATGCCGAAAGAAAGGAGAAGTTATTGGCAAGCCACACAAGAAGCATGCTGATGCTGGTGTGCCATGCAAGTGCAAGGAAAAGGAGAACGCACCTCTGAGAAAGCAAGTACAAGCTGCAGGCTCATCCATGCAGGCTCCAAAGAGTGTAGAATACATAGACATGACTGATGAGGACACAAGTGAGGAGGAGGTTTAGTTGTTTAATTTATGTTAATGTAGCATGTGTAAGGCCCACATGTGACTCAATACTAGTTCATATGTTCATTCTCTACCTGTTCAAAAAAGCCTGGCTCCAATTGATGGACATGGTGGCGAGATACTTGAGCTCACTGTCTCACACAGCGAGCTCAGCAGTGATGTGGCTCTTTGGCTGCCAGCAGTATTTATATTGATGACAGATACAGTAAAATAACTCCCAGGCACACCAGGAGCAGGTTGCCAAAGTTGCCAAGGCTCTATACCACCCCCCTACACTAGCAGTAAGTATTTGCTACACTCAAAGGCTTTGAATTATTGAATAATTATTCATTTGGGTGGCTACAGCTAATTGCCAGTCAAATAAGACCTGCCATCATGCCCAGCTGTCATGTCTAATTAGCTTAGACATGTGGGAACATCAGGTGGATTGATCAGAATCTCAAAAATCACTTAGCAGCTTTTGTTTATTGTCGGAGCAACACCAAAATATTGTTTAACAGAGGCACTCATGCTGGTTACTCTTGTAAGTCATCATCATAACTTGGGGAGTACCAGCCACACCTCAGGCTGCCACTGCAGTTTTTGGAAGCAAAAGATAGGCAGTCTAATTATGGGAACAGCCGAGAATTTCACCAATGTAATTTATGTAGGATGGTTCTAGAGAAATATTAATATCATAGTGCCAGCATCTCGTGTCCCTCACTGTAGTGGGAAGTGCATTATGATCGCTTTCTACCACATATTTCACATAGAATGTCACATATCATTTCTCACATGCAATTTCCTCTCAACACCTCATGAAGGTGTGGGTGACTTCCATCACAACATATGTTCCCTGCGCATTGATGATCTTTATAATGCCCTCACGCCTACATGGACTTTTCTTTTGATATGGCACGTTCTCCTTTCTTATCACCGGAACTTATCCCCTGTGGCAAAAGTCTTGTCGCACAAGCATAGTTGGTCCGAGTCTAGTACTTCTGCATTTGCATGCGCATTCTTGTTCTTGTTACTTTGTCTGGACATCGTGATCACAAACTAGGCTAATGGGACATGATTTACATACACTCAAATTGTCACAAGTTGTGCAACATATAATGGCTGACTCAAAGGAGCCAGTCATTCAGTAGTACTGACATGGACAGGCCTAAAGAAAATTCTGGAATCACGTTGCATGCACCACTCCATATGGCACTGGATCAGTTCAAAAATGTACACACACTTAAGTCACACATACACACATGCATACAACACACACACAGTAGTTCAACACACATGTACTGTAGTATTGCAACACATTCAGTACTACAGGTGCATTTTTAAGTCAATTGTTCTAACTAAACTGGCTTGAATCATTGGGCCACTGCAGCCCTGGCAAATATCCAAGTCCCACCAGACTCGCCAACCAAGTCATCAGATGACAATCAAGGAATTGACTCGGAGGATATCCATCCCGTTTATAAAATTTCTTCATGGCTTGGCAAGCCCAAGGTATCCAATTCAGCTTTCATCAACATTGGGGCAGGCTCTGTGATCAGGGCTGCCAACAACTGCTGAGCTGTCTCCTCGACGAGATCAAAAGTGAGACAGAATGCTGTTGCATTCTTCACCGTCTGAAGCAGCATTTTCCAGCACTCTGGATTGACCCTTCCAATTTCTGGCCCAAGTTCCTAGAAGTGCTCGATAGCTTCATGGAATTTTTGAGGATTGCGGCCATCAAGGAGGAAACAAGCCATTGAGTTCCACCATAGTTGCCGCCAATCAATGAAACATGCAGTGTTGTCAGTGCAGTATGGTGAATGCGTGACAATGGGTGGCTCCTCACAGGCAACAATACAGTTATGCTCATCGAGAAGTTCTTTTAGATCTACAAAGGTATTCCAGACTTCAAACCCAAGTCTCCTTCGCACTGGTCCTGGAATATCACGGATGCAAAATTTGATGAGACGGCGAAAAGCAGGAACAAAGAACTTTGAAATTGAAAATTCGAGGCAGAGTGCGAGAAGTTCGTATGGTTTGTGTTGAAATCAACGTTCATGGAGGTGATTGATGGCGACATCACGAGCCTTTTGACTCATGAACTTGTTGCTGAAACAAAGAAGGTCGAGGACATCATCATGAGTGGGACCTTCGGGTTTCCAACTGTGTAGTCCTACATTTAGAATAAATGCAGTACCTCAAGAACTGTCTTACCTATTGTATGCAACTGAGAGGAACAGTTCGAACATATTCATGCTGAGTTCGGGAATGATAATTGGATGATCATCGCTTGAGCCTTCCATGCCTACTGTCAGCGGCAATTGACTTCCAACAGAAAACATCTCCTCAAACGCAATGGATGTGCGTGATAATTGAGTTGCATGGACCTTGAACAATGCATTTTCAACCTGCATTTTGACCATTAGTCTACAGTATTGTCAAATGAAAACATCTGACCAAGAAAATATGAGTACCATCGAGTATATAGAAATGGCGGTGTCAAAACCTAAGAAGACTTGGGGCCCCAAACATGATGGTCTGCAATTGAAGTTTGAATTCAAGTTGGAGCACAAAGGACGTAAATGTAGTGTACTGCTTTATCACCTCTATTCACCAACCATGGATCTTCCAGCTCTACCAGAACACGAAAATTGATGGCCACAAAATGTCTATACTGCAGAGGGTATCATCAGCAATATATACAATGCTGCAATTAGAATACTTCGGTCAAATGACACAGAACCAACCAGAGTGGTGTACCACTATGATGCACTGTCCACAGAGGCCCTAACTTTGCTCAAAGCCATTAAAGGTGATACAAGTCCTGCTGATTACCAGCTTCTGCATGACTGGCTACTAGTATGTGCTAGGCTTATTGGGGAGGTAGCCGCAATGCTCAAGGATATCAGCAGAAATCTTCATGTGTAAGTCTTTCACTTGCCTGACACTCTGCTATCTAAATATACTTCAATCCAGGGGAAATGCTGAACGGGCAAATGTGATAATCCCGGAGCTTGTGACTCTGGGCCATCAGCAATGTCGACTTGGGCGTCGGAAGAAAATCATTAACTTCAATTTTGTCAGTAAAGCCCTATCTAACCAACACCACATCATGCTGCCAGATCTCGCATGAATCCTCCAAGTGTCCCACACTACTCTGTGGAAATTTATTTGTCAACATGGCCTAGAAAAACACTTTACAGTAATTAGCGATGCTGATCTCAATCAACTTGTGAGGACTTTCAAAGAAAGTAAACCAGAATCAGGATTCCGGTACCTTGTTGGCTTCCTTTGACGCCAAGGTTTTCAAGTTCAGCAGCATCGCATTTGGCAGTCCCTGCGCAGAGTTGACAGGCTGGGACAAAGGCTGAGAGAACAACGTGTTACCAGAAGACGAAAATACCGAGTCGCTCGACCAAATGCACTATGGCATGTAGATGGTCATCACAAGCTCATTCGATGGGGCTTCGTCATCCATGGTTTCATTGACGGGTATTGTCGCACTGTAAGTCAATTAATTTATAAAAGTGACAATACACCTTACACACCAACAGATAACAGCACTACGAGTCAGCACAAATAATTGTGCATCAACTGTGTTGGATTTATTCATCTACACAAAGGATGAATATGGCATCCCATCTCGTATTCGTGGAGATCATGGTGGCAAGAATATTCAGGTTGCCACACACATGACTGTGACAAATGGTCACAATCGTGGCTCATTCCTATGGGGATCATAAGTGGAGTCCTCTAGAAATTTACTTGAATAATAATGCATGTTAGATCAACACAGAATTCTTGCATCGAATGATTGTGGGTTGAAGTAGGCACACAGGTTGTATGCCGGTGGTGGGGATTCTTTACCAGGCTCGAATGACTTCATAAACTCAATGTTGACAAGCCTGGGCATCTGTGGCTCCTCAGTGTGCTCTTCTTAAATGCGCTCAATGATGATTGCCGACAATTTCAACAAGAATGGAATTTGCATCCTATTCATGGTTCTGATACCAGGGATCGAAGCCCTCAGGTCAGTGAATATTCAGTAGTGCAGAATTGTTATCTCATAACTATGAAGGATATGCGCCTTCTAGGACAGGCATCATTAGGTATCTATGAAGATGAGTTTGAGGGTATCTGTCCTACAGTTCTGCAGCGCTATTATGGTATTCATGGCTGGGAGGTTGTCCATCATCGAAATCAGACAGGTGCTGGCCACCCAAGTGACGAGGCAGATGAACCAGCCAAAGATGATATTATTGACCACATTGAGCAGAAACAAGCAAATGATGTCCAGCATGATGCTGTAGAGGTTCCAGACAGCAATACTCCTTTTCGGAACAAAGAGGATGAAAGTATGTTCTTCGAAATACTTGAGGCAGTTGTCATGGAGGGTATTGTACTGGAGGGATACAATTTACGGGAGGGTGAAGATGAGTATGACAAAAACACAAGTGAATACCTATGAGTTGGAAGGCGGAGGGAGCATCACGTGGAGATATCATTGGCTGACCCTATCTGGAGAACTCACTCAACATTATGGGCTCAGGCATCTAGCGTTCTTGATCACTTTGAAGCAAATGAATTTTTTTGAGTCGCTTAAGTAGTACTTTACAAAATTTGGAGGGACCCAGGACCATTGTATACAAATTCCACACCTCACCAACTAATTTGTGTTCCAGTCCTCTCCTCCATCTCACTTAGAATGCCGAAGCCAGCATTTTGCAAGGGCAATCCTGATGAATCAGTACCCTGCTATTGTGAAGAGTACTCAGCACCCACCAATATTCCAGTTGGCCAAAAAGAGCTTTGCACTGAATGTTTGCATGGGAAGAGCAAACATCTGCAACCTCAACCACCTGTACTGCCAGTGGCTGAGCTACCAGCAGTCACTACTGCAAAGGAACGAGCTGGAGTGACAGCTATATTCAAGCAATCGCTCACTCGATGAGCTGGACAAGGTAGTCAGAATACAACTACTGTGACGGCTGCGAGAGATGAGGTGATGGCAGGATTTTGCCCAACTGCAAAGCAGAAATTCCCAGTGAGTAATTTACCTAACTTTTGCGTGTTCAAAATGACTGGTATTGCCTAGGGCAGGATTGTATCCTCGAGACAGGCCAGCTCTTCAAAGCAAGGTCATGTCCCAATCAAAGTTGGTGCCATTGCCGTCTTGGTCAATTACCTTGATGTATGTTAGTTTGAACAAGCTATGGCTAGTATGAGCTTACCGGTGACTGAAAGGACAAAGGAGAGTTGTTGACCACAATTCCACCTGTCAAGACAGAGATGTCAAAGTTCAAGCGAAGGGGATGTGCTCACTTTGATGGAGATCAGTCTGAGGATGGCGGCAGTGTGGATTTCAGCTTTTGCTTGGACTGGACATTTGAGGAAGTTGATGCTTACATTCGAAGATTATTTCCAAAAGTCTTTGAATACCTCGACTCTGTAAAGGTTGGTGATGTAAAGGGGAAGGCTACAGACAATGGGGCATCTGAATGGGTGTTAATTTCAAAAGAGAACCGCAGGCTGAGTGTCGCACCTGAGCCCTTCTCAACTGGCAAACATCTCGAACGGTACAAAGGCAGAAGCAATGCCCCACTTCAACAGACAAATATTTTTATTGGTGAGTCATTAATAAATTCGTCCTAAATTTTCTAATCAGTGTATGCACAATGATAGGTATCCAGAAATTCATACCTGAGCATACTTATGCATGCTGGGACCCAGACATGGTCATTATCAATATAGCTGATGACAGCGATGACGGTGACGATGGTGATGACAACGACCATAAACAAGAGTATGGCCCAGGGCTTAAAATTGAAGACGATGTATTCACTCAAGTTTCAAAGATTGGTTAGTCTCATGTGCACACTCTCGAGCGCAGCACTGTGTTTAAAATTCATTGTGTTACTTACTTCAGTGCATCCAAAACGCCCAATGCAACGTGGAACCCGTCAAGAACCAGCCCAGAAGAAAATGCGTGGAAGTAAGTACTACCATTTAATTGTATGGGAACACTACTGACACATAATATTTAAAATCAGCTCATGGATGGCCCATTGCATCGAAAACAGGGAACAAGTCAGGAAGATCCTCAGGCAAAGTTAAACGTAAGTGTCGAGTTTTTAT
Source organism: Suillus hirtellus (assembly GCA_016695485.1). Taxonomy (NCBI): domain Eukaryota; kingdom Fungi; phylum Basidiomycota; class Agaricomycetes; order Boletales; family Suillaceae; genus Suillus; species Suillus hirtellus. Next base: position 273,539 of record MU172337.1, read on the forward strand.
TTTCTGGCAGAAGTCAAATGTCTAACACTTGGAATTTACAGTTTTCTGTTCAAGTGACTCTGATACAGACAACAGTCTCAATGCCCTTCCAGCTAGTCTGAAAGGGATGTCAATCTCACCACTGACTCAGAAATGTGCTCCACGCCATAATCCAATGATGCCATTGATCAAGGATGAAGAACACCAGGATATCAACCTGCAAGACTTCACAAAGGCTCAGACTCATGTGTCCACAATGCCCCTACCTAATCGGCCACTCTTCCAGCCTCTCATTTCAGTCCAACCTACACTGAATGACCTGTTGCGCGGCCACCCAGATGTCAATGATCCATTGTCACGTCCATTCCACAACCCCTGGATGACGGACTACTTCATTGGCTCTATCAAACTTTGGCTTTAATTTGTGCAAACATCTCATCATCCCATTTAATTCCCCTCACTCCTTTGAATCCTATGTCATTTGCCCTTTAATCTTCCTCACTCATTTTAATCCTTCATCCTGAGCCCATACTACTATTATACTCTTATTTTAATTCCTATCCCGCCAACTTCTTCTTCATTAAATGCTGGTTGGTTTATTTGAAAAAATCAGTTTATCAGTTTATCAGTTTATCTCACACATCCTCGCCTTCATCGTTGCATCTGATGGCATTGTCAATGAAAATCTCATTGAATTTTTCGCCAACTTGCTCTTAGCCGTGTCCGTCTCCTGGCTCAAGAAGCGTGGTCTTACATTCTCGTCAGCCACAAAGAGGGTATGTACACCAATTTTGCATCAGCATGTTCCAATTGCGCAAAATTAACCAGATGGAGTGTGAGATGTACTTACATTCTTCCCTCATCATCTAAGACAACCCCTCCTCCTACTATGAATCCCTTCCCACCTCCTCCAGCCACTTTGGCACCTACACCCACATATGGCCATTGTTATCCTTCCCTGCCAAAGCCCACTTTCCCTCCGCCCAATTCTTGTCAGTATCTGGAGTGGGGATGCCGAGGGAGTTCGAGGACATGGTCAAGAAGGATTTCATAGGTAAGGACCTTACCCAACTTACATTCTTCCCTCATCATCTAAGACAACCCCTCCTCCTACTATGAATCCCTTCCCACCTCCTCCAGCCGCTTTGGCACCTACACCCACATATGGTCATCATTATCCTTCGCCACCAAAGCCAGCTTTCCCTCCACCCAATTCTTCCTACATCACACCACCCACATTGCCGGACACGCCATCACCAGGTTATTCAACATCGACATCAACAGCATCAACAGCATCTCCTCCAATGCCCCCAGATATGAAGGATTGTACGGCTCACATCATTTCAGCTTTGTCTTCACCAGGTATCCCAAAACACGAGCCAGTACCAGTACCACCACCATTAAAGCACAAGATGTTCGCATTCACTTCACCACTGGACCTGCCATCAGCACGCTGATCTCATAGGCCAGGGAGACTCGAAACTTTGGCTGCTTTGCTTTCGGTCATCAGAAGTGTTCAATTTTCTTCAATACAAGTGAGATTTTGCCAGAAATGCGCCTGTAGTACTGAATAAATTACAATACTACAATACATGTGTGTGTTTAACTACTGTGTGTGTGTCGTATGCGTGTGTGTGTGTGACTTTCCTGTGTGTACATTTTTGAACTGATCCAGCGCCATAACTCCATGGTGAATCGTGATGCATTGACGCATGATATTCTGTAAACACTGACATGACTGTTTAGCACGTCTTTGCTGTGATTCAAGGGATTCCACGCAAATAAATTGGTTGCGCAGTCTTAAGTGGACCTCAAGTTACAACATCAACTATAGTCTATGAAGGGGTCAGGGAACCCATGTGTGCTCCCGGATCGGTGACATCTGATTCAGGGTCTCTAGTCGTGCTAAACACCGCGAGAGCTTTGTTTTTTCTATTCAAGGAAGCTTTTCATCCCTGGCGGGGTCAAGGTTCGGCTGAAAGGATAAGATGAAAAAAGGAATTTTTGATTTCGAGGGGAATAATCATGCGCTGCTGTGGTAGTCGATCGTTAAGCATCTTAGTCACTCCAACATTGACCGTAGTAGGAATGCCGTCTCGTACAGCGGAAAAAGATGCTGCCCGCAGCGAGAGGTTTTTCTTCCTATACTCTGGTCTCTCTTGAGGAGCGGAGACTAGGCGGTAGCCATAGAGGTGGGTATAGCGGAGTACCATCGAGACTGCTTGACGGCACAATCTTGAGACCAATCCGAGGACGATGAGGTGAAAGGGATGAGTGAGATAACAGGCGATCTCTCGCCAAAGTTCAAGAGGCAGTGTTGGACAGATGGTGGTGGGTGGCATATCGTCACTTCTATCAGCTGTCTGAACGGGGGATTCCTTCAGGTAAATGTACCGCGCATAATGACAAGCCTCCAAAGCACGCCGAAAGAGTGCGGGGTCGATGCGATATCCAAGACGGGCGAGAGCAGTGATGCCTGGCGTAGATGGTGAATCTGCGTAGAATGATGGTAAAAATTGGAGGGCGCTCGTGTGGCTGAATGACACCGTGTGTGCGTTTTTGACGACTTTGACGACTGCACAATGGAAGACAGAAAACGCGATTCCAAAGTAATGACCAGAATGATTCGTCTGCTCCAAGATCACATTGATCAGACGTGACACGGAAGCCTGTAGGCATCGCTCGTCATATAGATGTGTTGCGATGTAGACAACAGTGTCTTCACGAACCCACGTGAACTCCTTTCTTTTTAGCATAGGATGGCAAATGGACCGTATGTCGTCGAATATTTGAGGAATAAATGTAATGCTGGCCATGAAGCATGCAATTGACCATTGATCGTCCGTGATCTGGTTATGGTCGTTTAAAAGCTCTATTCCGTAGATTTCCTTGCCAATGGCTGAGCTAAACATGCACTGCCCAATCATGACTTCTAGCAATGTGACCCGAACGTGCTCGTCTTGAGAAAGGCCGTCACTGACGGCGAGCAGATCACTCAGAGCTACTTGAGATCCGGTGCACATCAAAGACTGGTACGTCTCGAGTTCAGAATTGTGGACAATTGGCGGTGTTGGCTTTTTGTATCTGTTCTCCGGGGGACATTCTAACGGGCAAGCTGCGTGGCCGTAATGATCTGCAGTGATGCCATCATCGGAGATGTATTGGAGAAAAACGGCGTCATCTGGGAGACATTCCAAGGAGAAAAAAGGCATGTCGCACACATGGAAGATATTGCGATCAAGATCAATCTCGTAGGTCCAGCCATAAGTTTCTGGCCGCAGCTGGGAGGGCCCATCGAAATTTTCATCACCACCTTCTATCAGTAATAGAGAATGCGAAGGGCTCTTCAACCCGTCCAGCATCTCTCCAAACACTTTCTGATAGGTCGCGATGGCATTGGGCTGCCGTATATACTGAAGCACCTTTAAGCCAAGCCCCTCTGGATAACCATCACTACCGTGGTGTGAAAGATAATACATGTTCCGATAGCGGACCACGTAATGCCCGTTGGTTCCCATACCTGCAGGTCGGCTGAAGAGAAGTGAACTCCGGTGGTTTTAAGCGTCTAGTTATGTGGATGATTAGAGAAAAAGATGAGTGGCGTGTGATGAACGGTTTTTAAGTCGACTTGGTCATTATATAAGCACGAGATCTGGCCTGCTGAGTCGTGTGGACTTACGATCAACCGGCCGTCAGAGGATGGTACCAAGGTTAAACATTTTGAAGCTTCTTGACTAGTTTTGAATTTTTTGTGTGATGTAACATTTAGGCTATTAAGTAGTATATTATTAATCATTACATCACAGAATCAGGCTGGAGATGCTTTTGATTGATATTTTTGGCAAAATAAAATCAAATATACGTAGATTATATGGTAATATATGGGCCTCAGC
>MU172338.1:0-16168 GCA_016695485.1 Suillus hirtellus
ATGTTAGTTGAGGACCCAATAAATATTATCAGTGTTGTACACACCAGCTCACGAAAGGAATTCCGAACACTCGAACACTGGCGTTTAACAAAACCCATCAAGTATCGCTCTCTAGCTGGGTTGCCATATATATTTGTGAGTTTGAAGGCTTCGCGATCTTCGTGCAAACATTTCTAGAGTATCAAACAATAAGCATACAGTACTATATGCCAATCTGGGACTTACTGCCACGTCAAAATGAAGCGACATAAATGTGATCCTGGTGGCATCAAAGATAAGATCACTCGCAACGATTCGTATGTTCATCTAGTATATACATCAGATTTGTAAATAAAGATGGTGCAGGAAAATTGCTCACTCGTTGCTCAGGACTGAGTGAAAAGGTAGCTTCAAGACGAATTTGCAGGTCAGCGAGAAGGTGTTGCATAGAAACATGTGATGCAGCTATTAAGCGTTGTTCTTTGAGAAGGCAGAAAACGCTGCCAAGGAGATATGTTCGTGTCGCAAGATCAGGTTTGCTGAGTCCACATCCGAGCTGCAATGCGATGCTTTCATCCAAATACTACATATAAGAAAAATTGAATGGTCAACATACCTTGGCAAAACCATGTAGGTTTGCCCGCAAGTCTTGTTCCATGTCACCAAAGCCGAACTGGTTTGCAAGGGCATCCACAAAGAGGGCAGACAATTCATCCACACGTAACTGGGGGTCAATTTGTGGTTGATGTAAACCAGAATCTGGAGATCTAGTACGCCGGGAGCTTGGACTTGAAGCCTGGGAACCCACAGGTGGAAGGGAGAAATTAAAGGCTGTGAGTGACCGTGGCTGGGAACCAGTAGGCGGAATGGAGAAGTCAAAAGACATTCTTGGAAGTATAGTGCACGAAAATGAATGACCGGCTTGAGAATAAGTCACTGGAGACTGCTCGATCAAACAAGTTCAAGAGGTCCTTTTATACAAACTTGCCTTATGGCAGTGGATTGAAGGTTTCATACAGGTTGGGATCGGCGAATCAAGGTTTTGGTGCACAGATAATTTCCGTTTCATCATTGTAATAAGGCTATGTTCAGAATTGACATGACTTTTACGAAGTCAGTGTGATTGGTGAGAATCAACTAAGGAGACACGTCAATAAGAACATGGTTCATACACGTGACTTGGATGCTGGCGTGATAATATTATATGTTAAAGAATCTGCTCCTCAGTATCAGGCTATTCTAACGATAGTAGATGATATGAGGGAATAAGTATGTTATATAATGTGCTTCTGAGTATTGGGTTGTCATCCTTGTAATACAGACTGTACCTGACTATGCTGTTGTAATGATGTATTAACTTGGCGACCTCGTCCACCTCGTCCACACACTGAGGTAGATGTCAAGGGTGCTCCACTTGTGGTGTCATTAGTACGTGTCCGAATTTCCCTCGCAGCACCTTCAAGAATTGCAAGATTCATATCTGGTTGCCTAATTGGTATCCGAAGACCCTGCATGTGCTTTGCATTATGCATTTGCGCAGTGTTGAGTATGAGGTCACCAGGATCCCCACTATGATGTATCGCAAGCTTTGTTTTTGAAGTCTTGACACGTTCTTCGTAAATGAAATCAGTGCCTGATGCTGCACATTTGTGCAGTTGACAGTGATGTTGCAGATTTGCTGTACATAAAATTTGCTTTTCAGAGATTCAGTGACGACACAGGTTTATGTATTAGATAAATCACAAACCTCAATAGGATAAAGTAAAAATCCACCATGTGGCCTTACAGCAGGCATCGAGTAGGATGCAACTGATTCACCAATAATGCCACATTCGAGAAGTATTGCATCTGGATGTAGACACATATCTGCTTCAGAATCTTTGTGCTGAATCAGTTCTCGGACACATGCTACTATGGGAGACTGTTCTGCAGTGTGATTGACTGCAAGGACCCAGTCTCCAATTTTACAAATATCTCCATTAAAAAGAACAACAGACTTGCACGTTCGGAAATTATTTCCTTCCAGAATATTACGTGGAAGTGATGCAAGTGCATCAGGGAAATGTTGTCCTGTCTCGGTAGCCATGTATGTTCAGAGTGGTAGGCTATCACGAATGCACTGGCCTACAGACACTAATACTTAGCATGTGATCACATCAACCAGAGTTTCGTCAAACCTCACCATATTTTGTAGTGTCCTGTAGAGTGTCAAGTCCAAGATAATCTGTGATGATATTTGGTCGTCGAATGAGAGTCAATGGGCCCTTTCCAACAACAACATTGACTTCTGACTTGGGTAGTCCATGTATGTCTGACGAAGAATTGGAGACTTCGAACTGGACAGGGCTGTTAGACTCAGAGTTGTGGGCTTTGGTATTGGGATCACGGATAAGTATTCGTGCTCCAGAGAGGATATGGCGGATACGACTTCCATGAGCAAAAGAATGTGCAATATCCCGAGAAGGAGCACAATGGTTCGAATGAATGCTCTTTGCTCAGATGACTGCATTAAATGATTCAAAAGACTCTGTTGCAAATAAAGCAGCTGGCCCAAATCGTCGAATATGATCAACAACATGTAATATTATGTGAAACTTGGATTTGTTGAACCATCGAGGGGTCCACATGGCAGTACATGCGAGAAAGTTGTCAATGGCGACTGTGAGTTTGTTCTATTGAACACAACTTAGTTCAAGTATTACTGCTATGACGAGGCTGAAACTACAATACCTACCAGATGATCTGTGCAATCATCGATTTCAGGCTGCCAAATGAGTGGCATCAGATTTGACAGTGCGACCCAGGTATCGTAACAATCCTTTGGTACCAAGTCATGGAGGACGAAGGGTGCAATCTGTGCAATGGCACGAAAATCACGACCAACAAGAGATCCTGCATACTGAACTAGCGTGTGGCCATTGAGATTGCTAAGTCCAAGACCTGCGACATTAACAGAGGAGAGGCAAGTCTCCAAAAGCTCACGCTTCAACTTGTTTTGTCCAATCCGTATTGAGATGGCATCACGCCAAAAATATTTGACAAATCCCAGAAGGACAGTATGGAGAATCTCCACGGGCGTGTCCGTGTGAGGATCAAGACCTGCAATATCAACAAAGTCAATCCTAACTCAATATCAATCAAAACTTGTTAAAAGACCTTTGACTCGCCACACTGGACTGATGACATTTGCGGGCAACGTCTCTTTTACCCTGTTGAGTGCTTCCTGCTTCACACTATTGCCTCCACGAATTTTGCTGTATGACTGAGCGAGGCAATTCAAAAACGATTCGAGGAAAGTGTCTTTAATGCCAGTGGCGGTCTTCCTTTGCTTGATCCTGGTCTGGTTCCCAACCGTTGATGCATCAACAAACATTGACTTAAGTTCAGCTACAGTTTCGTCCTTGCAGCGTGCTTCTCCTATCTGCCATAATCAATCATTAGATTCCACGAGTCCGTCGCTCACTTATATTGAATATTACCTTGACGAACTGCTTGACCCGAGTTACCAACTCTTCCATAGTTTCTTTTGTGCGTTTCCGTGCAGACTTTAGAGGAGCATCATTATGAGTCTCGTACTCACTTCCACTAAACTCCTCAGCTATGTTGTTATCGTGATCTTCGGCTCGTGTGGTATCTTGCGCAGAATTACTCTCCTTCGCCACTGTACCATGACCCTTAACTTTGCAAATCCGGCAGAAATACTTTCCCATTGAACCGATGTGACAGGCCATCTCACTTTGCATGGGGTTGTCTCCGAGCAATGCCAATACTGACAGAATGACAAGAACATATTCTTCATGGACACAGTCCCAGGCCCAGATGCCATGCTCCCATGCGTTTCTGAATTGTCTGAATTAACACTTCTGCTCTCCTGCTCATGATAAATCTCACTTACTCCAGTTGGTCGACAATGCCATCCAACATCTCGAGCGGAGGGGCAAGATTCGAAGTACAAAGAAAATGAACATTGTACTCTTGATGGACTGCTGTTCATGGTAATCCTGCAGGCATAAAAAGAAAGGAATTATGCTTGTTCCACTTTTTCGATAAGTTGCCTGATGTGTCGTCACAGTATAACCAGATAGGCATTGCATATACACGAGCACCAGAAGCCCGAATATGCCATTGATTGCCTTCGACAGGATTAGTCAATGTCCATGGCTGTAGTTCGCCATCCAGTTCACGTTCAATGCCTAAGCAGACATCAATGACGTGCAACAGCAGAGGAAGAACACACTTTACCATATATATGGCATGCACGAGGTAGTCCAGATGTTGCACCACTTGAATCCCAGTTTTTGAATGATACAAGGAGATCGTCTTCTGATACCTCGAATGATTGAAATTGTTGTACGATCCACCCGCAATTCATTTCACGAGCAACTGGCTGCAACCGCCAAGCCCTAGCATACATTTTCTTGCAACGAATGAACCAGCGAAACGGCATGCAGGCTTGGCCGCTGGTTAATAATGCAGGCTCGAAAATGAAGAAATCTTGATTTTGTAGTCGAACAACAGGTGTAAGTAGCTCCGGATCAAGTTCCTCGAGCCAGTGTTTGGCTTGCCAAGCTTCATTTAGTTTCGTACCAGCATCTTCAGGGTAAAAGTGCAGCAGCGGGCGAACTCGAGGATTCATCATTTCCTTCAAAGAGTACTGAGAGTGCGATTGTTTTCATTTCTGCAGTATGACATACCTGCTGAATAAGATCAGCCAATGAGTTAACATAGTACCTATGCCCAAGAGCGCCATCATAAGGAATCGAGCGTATACCACACAATCTTTGAATTGTGTCTTCGATGCGTTTGACAGACTTTACAGAAGGCACATCATCTACATTATTGACCCGAAGTAGCCACAGCAAGATATCAATTTGTCGCTCTGAAAAAACTGAACGTGGGAGGTGCATGAGAATATCAAGTGTACATGTCTAAAAACCTGCCGGATCAAAAAAAAGTAGCAGGCAGATCAATACAGACGACTTACAATTTTATCTGGCCACGGGAACCATTCCTCATTCACAACATGTTGTCGAGAACGCTTTCGATCCCTGCCAGTTCCAGCTTGGATGTCAGGATCATCAGGATCATCTTCTGCTCAAAATTCAAACAGTGAGTGGCACAGTACAATGTGTATTTAGAGTAGCATACCATCATGCTGCATCCGTCCCATAGAAATCCCTTCATCATCTGACATCTCAACTGCGTGATCATCTGACAGGTCATTTTCATCTAAAAAGTCACTCAACCCTTGAGCAATCATTGCCTTTGTAATCGCAGGCGCAGATTGTCCGAAACGGTCACTATTATCTCCACCATCAATCTCACCAGCCATTGTGGCAAAATAGTCGTAGACATTGTTTGTTGAGTCGCCCAGCTCGAAATCAGGAGAAGCCATGTCATCGAGAAGAAGATGAAGTCCTGCAACAGACTTATCCTTCATAGATTGAGCCTCGGCTTGTGCTGAACTGTCCCCTGCACGATTCTGCCATTTCATTGAGTGATATTTAATTGAATCTTGATGTGTTCTTGTCGTCTGATGTACCTTAGCGGCCCGCTGAGTATGAGGCTTATTGTCCTGGCAAAGGTTGCAGACCCATTTGTCTCCAACGACAGGCATCCAAACTAAAATTCATTACGATCTTGGGTGTCAATAATCAGAAACTCGTCGAGATCACTCCATACCATTAGGGTCAGGAAATTCTCCATCCAAGTCAGGCATAGTGAGTTGAGAACGGACCTGTGGATCAAATGATTATTACACTGACAGACAATAGAGCAACGACACGAGGATAATTGTAGGAAGCCATTGATAGATAGTACCTACAGGACAGCACTGCGGAGTAACACCGTTTGCAGGATAGATGAGTTTCGGCCGTAGTGAATTGACTGAATGGGCTTGTTGAACGAGTAGTTATCGTGCTGACAACAAACAGACGAAAGCCTAGTGATGACTAGAAGAAGTCCTACGCGCACTGCGCCTATAGGGCGGAGTCGCAGAATGGCGTTGTTCCTAAGATAGATTGCTCTTAGCGGATGGTCAAATTCATTACGCATCCCAGGTTGGACTTCGAATGAACCTGAGGCCATCCGCTCGGCAACTCCCGGACAATTGAGCATCAAGACTTCGTCTTTTTTTATATTCCACCGAAGGAGCGTATTCCTTCTCAGTGCTCGATCCTTATTCAAAACGGTACGAGAAACGTAGTTTATTTACATTGAGTGCAAAAACGATCAGGTTGACCTCAGGCTTAACTAACTTCTTGGGGTGTAGAAATGTGTGAATTTACTATGTAATACTTCGAGTGTAGGCACAATCATCATCCTGAGTCTCTGCTTTGTCCGAGTCATAGCTTCGGCTCTCCCATCATGCTCCAGCGTGTGCAGATGCCAAGGCCACATCGAGGAGGAAGCCCAGGTGCGTGATGGCGGCTGCTCCTTTTGCTGCATTCATTGGATATACGAATTTGTCAACTGTGAATAGCGGGTTAACTGATACTTGGCAGGCCGTGACTGCATGTGACGAGGCAAGCTCGCATACCAACGTGATTCACTTAAGTTGGATAGTTGCGATGGCTCGCCAATACGAGCGATAGCCTGGTCTGCAGGAGGTGAGTACTTTCGTTAATCAGTTATTGAAGACGTTACTATTAACAACTTGCGAGGCACGACTTCCTTCTCATGCGCAGTATCTGCTTGCATATATATTGACCATGGTTCTCCATAATACCCGGTTACATACAAAAGAACCACAAAATCTTGTGAGCGACAAACCGTAAGCTCTCCCAGGTGTGAACGTCGCTAATGCTTAATGCGTCGGGGGTACCCGCAATGCCACACGTTCAGGGATGCTCGATTCTAAAATGACTTTGTCGCTCGAAAGTCGTAATGGAGCATCCCTCTTATACGCATGCAGTATCACACACGTACGCGCCCCGTGTTTTTCTCACATCATGTTCAAACCTCGCCTAGCAGTGAAAGCAGACTGAAGTCGCAAGTTCCCGATGGGCGCCAAGACGCTTCTGTCAAGGTTATAAAGTGGAACTTGCGAAGGGCAGTCTGAAAGGAACCCTCCACATCAATGTCTCAGCGAATCCTGTCAGAATTCGACATCGTTTTTGCTGGAGGTGAGCAGATATAATCCTGTAGTGGTTTGCCCTCTTAAGCTACGCATTTTTCTGTATAGGTGGTGCTACAGCCTGTGTTGTCGCAGGTCGCTTGGCTGCATATGATCCCTCGCTCAGGATCTTGATTCTGGAAGCGGGTCAACACACCCTCAATAAACCTATACATATCCAACCATACCAATATCCCCTCAACCAAGCACCGACGAGCACCACGGTCACATTCCACAGGGGAAATCCATCTCCTCGTCTCAACGGCCGTGCGCCGATCGTTCCTTCCGGTCGTTGCGTTGGTGGAGCCTCATGTGTGAATTGTGCGTAGCATACTTGCAATGACAGTGAGCGATAATCTAATAATGAGATAGTTATGGCATATACCCGTGCACCTGCTTCGGACTTTGATGATTGGGGAGTCGATGGTTGGGAATCTGAAAATTTGATTCCCCTCATGAAGAAGGTCTCAAATTTGTTTTCAGGACATTCGTTCGAATTACTTATACGTTCGCTTTATAGCTGGAGACATATGAGATGCAGCCCAATCGTCCAACTCACGGATATGACGGGCCTATCAAAGTTTCATCTGGTGGGTGTAAGTTGGGTATCGCCGACGAATTCATCCAGGTTGGCACGACCTATCACAAGAGGCAGTATGCCGACGACACCGATGATCTGGAAACATGCAATACATACAGTGTAAGCTACGATTCTTCTTTCCTACCTGCGACAACTAACCAGATCTATCTCAGCCATGGCGGAAGTGAGTTCCTGCACTCCTAGGCAATTGCGAAATCTTAGCTCATGTACACAAGATACATTAACGGAACAACCGGAAGGCGTTCTGACGCAGCTCACCACTATGTCTACAACCAAGCTCACAACCTGAATTTACAAGTCTGGGACGGAAAACGCGTGAAGCGCATCATATTCGAGTAGGTGGCCATCTGAGATCGCAACACCAGCAAACGGTTGATGTTTTTTCTTTCAAATGAAAGAGACAAGCGTGCTGTAGGTGTCGAGTTCGCCAGTGACCCGGTGTCTTTCCCAGATGCGGATCAGTCGTCGAGTATTGTAAGAGCATCAAAACTGGTTGTTATTTCTGCTGGGGTATTCGGCTCCCCGACCATTCTGGAGAGGTCTGGCATCGGTGCCGAGGCGATCCTCAAGCGATGCGGTATCGAGCAGCTGGTGAATTTGCCTGGTGTCGGAGAGAATTATCAAGGTGCGCTTTCAAGTTATCCCGAGAGCTTGCTTGGCTTAGGACGGTCAGATCACAATCTCGTCTTTGTTCCATACTTGGCTGCTGACGAGGCCGTCACCATGGACGCCCTCTGGCGTGGTGACAGTATCTTGCAGGGTAAGCATGCTTCATCCCACGATTGCAGCACTTCACAACCACTCAAATGCAGAAAGCCTTGCGGAATGGAACAGCAGCGGCAAGTCGTTGATTGCACAAAAGTCAGTGCAAGTTATTATCATCACTGCTGGCATCGTGCTGATTGGAATCTCAGCGGCCTCGATGCAAAAATCAAGTGGCGTCCTGATGACGAGGAGTTGAAAGCCATGGATTCAGCTTTTCAACCGCGCTGGAAGGAGTTCTTCCAGGACCGGCCAGACAAGGCTGTTGCAATATTTTGTATTTTTGCAGGGTGTGTGCGCATTGCTTTGATGATATGACAATGCTCATGGCAGCCAGACACGTTCAACCGCTCTCGAGGCCGCTTGTTCTTCCTCCTCGCAAGTACATGTGTACTGGGTATTATACAGTATTGCTTTTCATCTACCCTGTGATTCTTTTGTTAACCTTTTAAATAGCTTTACCCCGTGTCTGTTGGAAGCGTTCATATCAACGTAACAGAGGACGGAAAAGAAGAAATGGACTTTACTACAGGCTTCCTAGATGAGTGAGTGGACGCATTTCATTTTAGGGCACTTTGCATGACTACGACACTCCGGCCAGTCCATCTGATATTGTCCCTCTTGACTTCGGGTACAAAAAGACACGCGAACTTCTTCGACGCATGGCTTCCTACCGAGGTGAAGTCGCTGCCGGCCATCCGGATTTCCCGGAGGGAAGCGCTGCAGCCTGCAGAGAAGCCTCCGGGCCAGTGGACTTGAATGCGCCAGACATCGTTTACACTACCGAAGATGACGAGGCGATTGATCGATTCCACCGCGATATTAGTAAGTGCTGACATGCGATCTGTATCGTCGCAGTACTTAAAATACTGAATCGAAATCAGTGCAAACGACGTGGCATTCTGTGTGTGCGACTGAACCTTCCATGATTTCATATCTGATATTTGTATTTGTCAGCTTGGGACTTGTGCGATGAAACCTGAGGCAGATCAGGGAGTCGTCGACGCTCGGCTCAATGTATATGGAGTGTCGAACCTGAAGGTTGCAGATATGTCCATTTCGCCGTTGAACGTTGGCACGGTGGGTACTGGACAGAGGATTGTTGATGTGCGATCTCACGATATACACAGAACACGTACTCGACTGCACTTCTCATTGGAGAGCGGGCTGCGATGATCATTGCTGAAGAATTGGGTATCAACTGCATTTGATATCGTCAGACCATTTCCTGGACCGACTACTCATCCGCCGGGAACAATGCGTCAAAATACCAGAAATTTATGTAGGAAGGTCCACCCATCCATAAAATTGTGTTCTCCAAATCGCAGACCGTGCGGGCTAATTGCACACTGTTCAATGGAGAGGTTCTTGATTAGCCGTAAGTAGATAGACCAGAGATCACCGTAAACATTGTTGTTGTCAAACTGAGACAGTAGGAAGAAAGAAAGTCGTGGTCATTGGCAGAACTGTGGGGAGCACCCGTTGAAAGACAACGATAGTAGCAATCGAACACGTCAATAGGCTCTGCGTGAAAGGAACAATGCATCGACGAGGACATCATCAGGCCTGCGCGATTGGTTGAACCAAACCCTTCAAACATCAATCAACTACAACGCACGCACTAGCACAACATACGTCACCAGGTTTAAATCTTTAAATCTTTGTCCGGCGTGATCCTTACCGACTGTGTGGTGCGGCATGTATTGATCGCCTATCGTAAAGTCAATGCAAATGTCATAACAAGATGGACGATAAAACTAGAATACCAGCAGACATTCATAAATGCTTTTAGCAGCACACCCAACCACGTCCATGTTCTCTGTTGTCTACCTGCACTGCTGCTGGTCGCTGTTGCTGTTATAAATCGGCGTCCGATGGAGGTCCATGATAGTCTTCGTCACGGATCAAGGAGTCTTCACTCCCAACAGCACCCGCTGCAGCATTAGATTGAAGCATAGGACACCTAAAAAACATGACTAGGCGTACCTGTTGACCCTGGGTCAAAGGAACGTCGACGACAGGTGGCATTGTATGATGAGGTTAGCAGGGTGAACAGGCGTCGTAGGTGAGTTTTGAAGGTGATAAGGTAGTGAGTGGAGCAGGTGGAGGAGCCGAACGAGGAGTTGCCATCATAATGAACCTGAGTCTTTCAGACACCCAGGGTGCTATTGAGCTTGTGGACAGGAAAGGTGAAAATGCCATAATGAATGATGTGAGAGAGAAATGAGGGGTATGCATTTGCACGTACTTGATGCATTTCGTGGAAGAAATTAGGTACTACATCGTAGCCATCCTAAATTTGACCGGGGATCTCTGCTTGCATAATGGTTAGTAGCGAAAGAGGTGAGGACGGAAGTGCATACGCCAAGAATACGGTCATGCTGTTTAGCGAGCGCGCTACATCGTTTCCTAAACTCTGAGTGAAACGCGGGTAAGTATGATGCCGTCACTAAAAACTTACCATTGGACCGATCGAGGCAGCAGCACTGCATAGCAGTCAGTTCCGAAGGTCTGGTTCACGAGTGAATTCATGAGTCCGTGACATTGCAGTCGTGAGAACTATAGAAGTATGTAATTCTGCTCCTGCTATCTACACTGCGAAAAAATCAAATCGTCGGTACATGGCCATGGATGTATGCAAGTCTAGATCACAATGAAGAGGTCCCAGGGTGTTCGGACAGCTGCTAGTGCAAGTACCAATGTTATTGCTTTCAGCTATCTCATTGAGCGTCATGCAACCTGCGTTGCTACTATATCTAAACATTTTCCTGCTGATACTCTCACCCATGCCCACAGCATGATGAGCCACAGGGTGATGCAAATGGAAGCCGGTGGCATAGAAGCACTGCAATATCCTTCGTCGTCATCCAGTAATGTGTCTTGGTCCCCCAACTGGCCAGGCGTCGCTGAGTCCCACCTGTTTTACTCCAAACTGTCTATTCTGGAAGGTCCGAGCCAACCTCTGTCTGAGTGGGGGCAATGACCCGAATAATAATCTTCTGATTCTCATCATTCCGAGCCTACAACGCAGCCATATCAGACTGTTACTGTGTTCAAACGAAGAACACGTACCCATGTCACAGTAAGCCGATCCTGTTCCAAGAATATCCTGGACCCAGCTGTCGGAAATGGCGTACGACAGACCGTTGCGATGTATGCACGATTCGAGAAGATGTCCTCACCAAAGGAGTCAATCATCTGACCCGGCTTGCAAATGCGAAGATCCGGTGTGTCAGGATCGTTGACACATTCCGAACGAGCAATGACTCGCTTATTGAAGTCCCAGATATGCACATAGAAGTAACCCTCACTGGAGAGCCCTTCCAGTGTTTGACCAGGCTCACGAATATGATCTTGGGGAAGAGCATAGGCCATTTTGCTGCCAAACACGCTGATATCGTAGCTTTCGTGGTGCGGAAAGTAGTACGCATACTCAGGTCCCCAATCTGACCAGGGGATGTCGACGAGCATATCTGAGCGCAGGGCCGTGTCAGAGAAGATGGCCATATCGATGACTAGGATAGCGGCTTTCTCCGCTTTGGGAAGAAACTCTACAACCATAATCTGCGACTCCAGGGAGGGCACATAGCTCGGCATGAGTCCTGGGCGTGCTGCTTTGCCATGCAGTGACGGGTGGCCATGAACAATGATTTCCGAGTCGTTCAATGATAGATGGAGGATCTTGGGAAGGTGATATATGATTCGGCACTGAGGCGGCCCATCGAGCCCTTGTAACGTGTACAAGTATATCGATTCTGGGCCAACGATGACAAACTTCTGTTCATCCACTGGATAGAGGAGATCTAACTGGCAGAAATCCAGTTGACATAAAAAATGCTGCTTATGCTGAGTAGCAGAATTTTCACAAACAGAGAGAACTCACCCTATTCACGTATCCCTTCCTCCAATTGATCACTTGTATGAACATGCCGAACACATGCTTAGGATGGCGGCGATCACCCGTGTCCTCTATGTCACAGAAGATAAATACGTGATCACCGCAGATTACAGGCGGTGACAAAACAGCACGGTAATAGCCAGGTGCATCCGAGTCAAAGGTATGCTTGCACTCCAAGGAAGTGCACGCAGCACTTGGATGTGGACACTGGGATGAAGCCAGTCGGAACTCCACCCAACAGACATGGTAATCTTGTTTTGCATCGGTCACAGTGACATCATCATGATCAGGCTCAGAACACACAACCATAAGATCCTGCAGAGGGTCGAAGGTAAAAAAGCCCTCGGCATCATCACCGATAGACCATGTCCGGGAGAGTGTAGGATTCGTGCCACAACCCTGAATGTAGAATTTGTATTCTTCCAGCGAGTGTAACCACCAAAGCCCACATTTCACATCTTGGATCGGTAGCACGCGTTCCCATGTGGCAACAGTAGTGACCACTGTTCCAAAGGTGGTGGACGCATGGAAATCGGATCGCCACAAAGATGCCAATTTCTTGAGCGAACACAGAGTCTTTTTGAAAACGCCGGTCGAAACCATGGTAGCGGTCCCAGTACTAGTCAAGCCCTGAGCATAAATTTCAAGCTTGTATTGAATGTAGACAGAATTCCGGACCGCAAGCCAAAAGATATTGCATGTCTAGCATGATCAAACGTTAGCCATGGAGGAAATTGTGTTGAACTACGGGGAATAGCGAACCATTGCACAGCGACTAATGTCCCTGGGGTTAAGAAGGATTAGAATGTGACATATGAGCTCTGTAGGAAGCGACAAGAATCCGACCGCCATAGTCATGGGATTGAAGAGAGGACTTCGAATCTGAAAATTTTAGGAGGCCTCTCCTCTCAGAATCCATCACGTCACCATGACTGGAGCCTTGAGAGGACAAAATCGCATCGAAGGCAACAGGAGCAACGAAACCAAATTCATCTAAAAACAAGCGAGCTCGTCGTCAGCTGCTACAAGTCAACCTAAGGCCAGATATGCTTCTTGTGGCAAGGCACGGAGTTCCATCAAGCACGTCAATTGGCACCCCCGCGCAATTGCATCAGGGAAAACCTCCCGTGCTAACTTAGATCTAATTAGACATAATTGACATAATTAGTGATAATTATGTAGTTTAGCGGATTATGAGAACTCTTTTACTGCCTTCTAACTTATTCATAATTATCACAAGTTTTTCGCAAATTATTGCTAATTTTATATAACTTTTTGGCCCTTATGTGAGTTAGCTGATCCTTAGTTCGAACTTGTATACACGAAAACAATTAATTTTGATTAAAAAGAGTGTAGATGATGTGGGTTTTTTTAGTTTTATGAGCGAGCGTGAATTATATACTGTATTAGACAACTTCGAGATCAGCAACAAGAACCACCATCAAACGCCTACTCGTCCATCCCACCAAGGTCAAGGAATGCAAGTGCATTAGTTTTCGAATCAGTACCAGTGTTCTTCGTAGTATGTGTGAGAGCCCTGCCAATGAAAGGCTTGGGGTAAGTTTAAACTGTTGAAGAAAGAAATTGGACATACTCTATTGCAGCAAAAATGTCCGCCATGAGTTTGTGGAATTTCTGTGGTGCGTTCTTCTTCAGATCCTCGAGAAATTGCACATGGAAGACATAGACTTCGCTAAACTGGTTCCCCGTGAAGTTGAACTTAGGCAGAGAGCCCTGGGCCTTCCAGAAGAGTGCCGCGTACACCTACATAGATGGTCACAATCAAGATTCGAAATATACCAGTATTGGATATCAGAACACATTACCGAAGTACTGGTCAAAGCGACCATAGGGATAGAGACCTCAGGCCGATTGGCTTTGTTCTTCGCGATTTCAGTAAATTTATGTGCAAATACAACACCGACCGACTTCGATCCGTTGAAATAGTGACCCTTCATAATGTTCACGATGATATCGCCCTGGTAAGGTTTGTGTCGCACCGGTTTTGGGGTGTTGTCATCCTGTAATATATAAGTTAGTATGACACACAGCCAAGGCTTCAAAACGTACACCAAACTGCATGGAATAGTGGTAGCTGTGGTTATCAATGAAGAGTTTAGCAGAGGCAGCGCTATCAGATCCTAAACGAAAGTAGGCAGTTACTTGGCTGCAAGCATCGTCCTTGAGTTCACCACGAAATAGTGGTACGCGAGCTTCAACCTGCAAATGCATTATTAGATGAGGGTATAGTTGTTTCAGCGATGTCAACTTCCCAGGCTTGCAAGAGCTGATGCGTATGCATCATTATTCTTGATCTCCATCTCGATAGATGTAGCGCCGCGATCACGAGCTGACTTTAGGAGCGCATCGCGTGAAAAGGAATTTTTTTCTATCAACTCTGGGTAGCCATTAATGAAAGCCATATAGGCCTTTGCTTCAAGGATGCCGCCTTGAATTACATTTTGAGTTTTGGGATCCTGGTCTGTCATCTTCACCTTGGCGTTCTTCACCTTGGTGTTATTGGTTAGAATGAGCTTCACATCTGAGGATCCGGAGTGGTGTGAAGACGATTCACTACCCATGCGCTCGGCATCAGACAAATCTTGCTCTGACTTCACCTTTATGATGTCAGCTTGCATAAGGTGCAAAGTCGATGTACTGACAAAAATACTAGTATCCGAGTCGGACTTGGGTGCCGGTTCATCACAAGACTCTTCTGATTCACTGAGGAGATCATCCGCCCACATAGGTGTCTGGATATTCAGGGAATTAGAACAAATCCTCAACACAGGATGCTCTTACCTCTGTGGCTTGTTTGCGAGCACATGCAGACTGCTTGTCCGCCTGGTAAGAAAATTTATTTATTGATCAGTTCAAGTTCAAGATTAGTTCATACACTTACAGTTACCGCTTGGTTCTTTGCCTTGGTACTTGAGACGAAACTCGGAATCTGTCACATGATGGTGTGTGACTCAGATTTAGATATGACTAAGCTGACAAACCTCTGTTGATAGCGTCTTTGCAATAGATTTGGGGTCTTCGAAGTCGCTCAAACTTGAGTCAGTCCCATCAAAATTGGTCTGATCGCCGTCATCATCTGCTTCTTCAATCTCACTCTGTTCTACTGATCGATCTTCCTTGATAGACTTGAGTTGATGAGTGCGGGTGTGGCGGCCTGAAGACTTTTTGGTGTGCAGCTGCGCTGGACCAATATCAGTGAGTATGAAAAGCTGTACCATATCATCAATAACTTACAGCGTTTGTATTTCACAGCCTTGGCTTCATCCTCTGATGTTGCAGGTGAGATATCTAATACTAGTGTCACTAAGTGGGACTCCATGATTCAGGGAGGTACTAACGACAATGTTTCTTGTTCGGTTTAGACTTGGTTCATGGTTGTGAACCCCACCGTGGTTCTTCAAGTTGTTCTGAATCAGAATCTGGTGACCGGCGCTGGGTTTCCACCTTGTCTTCCTCTGCCACTGGTGAGACATCTACTAATTGTTACTAGGTATTTCAAGATTCAGACAGGCACTGACAACGACTCTGACTCTTCATTGGTTTAGGCTTGGACCGCGGGTGTGAACCCCATTGTGGTTCACCTTCCACTGAACTCGCTGTGTCGCGTTGGGAACTCACCTTGTCGCGTTGAGAGCTCACCGTGTCGCATTGTGAACTCACAATGTCATGTTGCTGCCGCTTAGCGCGCATCTTGGGTGGCAGCCAGACTATGTTCTTGCATGTGAGTTTTATATTTTTCACCAAATGATAATTGTACTGACCTGCATCATTTAGAGCCTTCTTCTTTGCATTT
>MU172338.1:16528-61915 GCA_016695485.1 Suillus hirtellus
ATCCAACACATATCATCCGCTCAGCACTAATTTTCATCCAGACAATCCTTGTACTGGATACCAACATTATTCTATCTTAATCGGACATCAGTTCCAGCGCCAACAGTACCCTATCCAACATATATTATAACCGCTCAGTGCTGATTTTTATCTAGAACATTCTTGTACTAGATACCAACATCATCCTATCTTCCTTAATCAGCCAACACATCCAGTGCCCATGCACCACCTATGTCAACTCACACTCAGCACACAACATCACCCTCATTTTATGTAAGATACAAGATTTGTAATTTGGAATGGAGGCAGCCACAGCGCTAATTTTCATCTAGAACGTTCTTTTACTGGATACCAAACATTATCCTATCTTCCTTAATCAGCCATCACATCCAGCACCCGTGTACCAGCATCCATGTCTGCTTGCACTCAGGGCACAACATCACCCTCACCCTCATTTAAGCAAGACACCTCACCCTCATTTTCAGTAAGATAAAAGGTCCGTAATTTGGAACTGGTGGCGAGACTGCTGCACAGTGCTAATCTTCATTTTAGACCGCCCGTGTACTGGACACCAACATCATCCTATCTTCCTTATCGGCCATCGCATCCAGCGCCCATCTGATATTATATTTCATTTATCCAAGGGCATGCCAACCACACACATCCACTTGCACTCAGCGCACAACATCACGTCACCCTCATTCAAGTAAGCTAAAAGATCCGTAAATGCATAGTTGACACTTAACTAATTTGTATACAATTGTTTACTAGTATCGTTCAGTGCAGCGCCATGACCATGGTTGAATGTCCTGGATGCCTTCGAAATGACCTCTCGGTCACTGGGTTGAGCCAGCATCTGGCCAAAACAAAGGACACATGCTGTAATGCTGTCCTCGCTGCTTCTCGCTCTAATTTGGGTACCTCGAGTTCTCCCCAACACGATGGTATGGACACGCAGGACCTTGAAGATGGTTTGATGCAGCTGGAGGATGAAGAGCCACTCGCACCACTTGACGATACTAGCAGTGATGAAGAAGATGCCACTGAAGAGTATGAGTGGGAGCCAGCAGTCCAGGAGAACGACAGCGATATACCAAGTATAGAACTAGATGATCCTATGGATAACAATGATAGTAATGGAGCCAATTGCGAATCACGCCAGCATGCTGAACGTCAAATCTTCGAACAAGACAGGGTTACTATTGTGCCATATCCTGATTCTCGAGCAGGAAAACCGATCACTCGTGCCGAAGTTCAGGATGCAAACACCACATATGGTTCCAGTATCGGTAACACAGAAAACCCTTATTCTCCATTCTCCTCTTGAATGGACTGGGAGATTGCACAGTGGGCAAAGTTACGTGGCCCGAGCTCAACAGCATTTTCTGATTTGCTCAGTATCAGAGGTGTATGTGATCTTTTCGAAGTGACTGATTTAGATGTGACTGATCTCCATTTGCAGGTTAGCGAATGCCTCGACCTCTCTTACAAGAATTCAAGGGAGCTGAATGTCATTATTGATAAACAGCTTCCTGGTCGTCCAACATTTCGCCGTGAACAGATCATTGTTGCGGGAGAAGCTTTTGATATCTATTATCGAGATGTCCTTGAATGTATCAAGGCTCTCTATGGTGATCCGGACTTTGCGGACTATCTTGTATTCGCACCAGAGCGCCACTATACCGATGACGATGAAACGGTTCAACTATACAGTGACATGCACACAGGTAAATGGTGGTGGAATACTCAGGTGAGAATTTTGTGTCGTATTACTTGTTTGTCAACTAACCCTGATATGAATAGAAAAAGCTTGACAAGCAGCGGCCAGGCGCAACCATCGTACCTGTCATCATCTCGACTGACAAAACTCAAGTTACTATGTTCCGCAATAAAACTGCGTACCCCGTATATCTCACCA
Organism: Suillus hirtellus; assembly: GCA_016695485.1. Lineage (NCBI taxonomy): Eukaryota > Fungi > Basidiomycota > Agaricomycetes > Boletales > Suillaceae > Suillus > Suillus hirtellus. Next base: position 18,447 of record MU172338.1, read on the forward strand.
TCGGCAATATTCCAAAGGATATTCGTCGCAAACCGTCTCGGCGTGCTCACGTTCTCCTCGCCTATCTTCCCACCACTCGTCTCGAACATATTACCAATAAAGCATCGCGTCGTCGAAGTGTGGTGAATCTATATCATGCATGCATGGCACGCGTGTTATCACCACTAGAAAAAGCTGGTTTTGACGGCTTAGCAATGTGTAGCGGTGATGGTATTTTGCGCCGCTGTCATCCACTATTTGCTTGTTTCGTTGGTGATTACCCCGAGCAAGTACTTGCTACTGCAGTCAAAACTACGGAATGCCCTAAATGTGATATCCCACCTGATGAACTGGAGAGTAGCACAACACCCTTCGAAATACGGGACCTTCATGCCATTCTTGACGCACTCGCTACCATTGATGTTGGAGACCTCGAATTCGTCCAGGCGTGTCGCGATGCTGGTATCAAGCCCGTCGTTCACCCATTTTGGGAAAGATTACCCTATGCTAATATATTCCAAGCCGTCACACCCAATATTCTCCATCAGTTGTATCAAGGTCTGGTTAAGCATCTTCTAGGCTGGCTGGCGCAGGCATGCGGACCGAATGAGATTGATGCGAGATGCCGAAGATTCCCCCCCAACCACCATATCCGCCTGTTCATGAAGGGCATCACAGGCCTCTCTCGTATTAGTGGTACTGAGCATGCTCAAATCTGTTGCTTCCTCCTTGGTGTCATTATTGATGCTCGACTCCCCGGCAATATGTCTTCAACGCGTCTTTTACGAGCAGTCCGTGGTCTCCTGGACTTCCTTTATTTAGCGCAGTATCCATGCCACAGCTCAGAGACACTATCACTCCTTGACGAAGCTCTTGTCCTATTCCACGACAACAAAGAAATATTCATCGACCTTGGTATCCGGAACCATTTCAATCTCCCTAAACTTCACACCACTCGTCATTATGTATCAATGATTCACTTTTTCGGCACGACGGATAACTATAATACTGAATATACTGAACAACTTCACATCGACTTAGCTAAAGATGCTTATCGTGCAACAAATCGCAAGGACGAGTTTATGCAAATGACTCAGTGGCTCGAACGCAAAGAGAAGATCGTGCGCCATGCAAAATTTATTCATTGGCGACTCCACAACGATGTTCCACACCATCCAAGTCCTCAACCAGCAAGTCTATCATTTGACCGAACACAAACTTTGGCCAAGCATCCAAGTGCCAAAGCTGTATCTTTTCGTACTTTAATCTCAGATTATGGTGCTACATACTTTCGCGAGGCTCTCGCTCGCTACATCGTACAACAAAATCACCTAGACGAATCGCTTTCTCGCAGTCGTCTCGAAGCCCTTGCTGCAAATGTACACCTACCATTCCATTCGGTTGCTGTGTACCACAAGATCAAATGGCTATCTGTTGATACTCGCGGCCACGGTGACCCACTCGCTACAGTGGATAGCGTCCATGTCATGCCCTGTCGCACCAGCACTTGCCGAAAAAATGATGCTCTACCTGCGCGTTTTGACACAGCGCTTATAAATAATGGTACTGGTCAGTCTGTGGGTGTCGAAGGTGAGGCTTAATACTCTCATCTTTTGTTACCTTTGCTTATACAACGACTCATACTTTGCAGGTTACCGGGTTGGTCAAATTCGGGCAATTTTCTCCATTCGAGAGAGAGATGCGCAGTTCCTATTTCCTCCAACGCATCAACCTCCAAAACACCTCGCTTACGTCGAGTGGTTCAAGCCGTTTCCTTCGACACCAGATTCAAGACATGGCATGTACAAAATCACTCGTTCGGTCCGTTCAGGTGAGAGACTCGCTAGTATAATCCCCGTTTCGAATATAGTCCGCAGTATACACCTTATTCCAAAGTTCGGACCAGTTGCACCTCGTCACTGGACGAGCAACAACGTTCTTGAGGAATGTGATGCATTTTTTGTTAATTGTTACATAGACAGGCATAGTTTTGTGACTCTTAGGTAGTACTCTATAACTTCGCGATAATTACATCTATGTTATGAATAATATCGAGTTTATGTATATCTAGCTCTAATTTATCTGACTTAGAAGTATTTTGTCTAATTACATCTAAGTTAGCACGGGAGGTTTTCCCTGATGTGAGTAAGCAGCCCTGAAATTATTGGGTCAGTGATGAACTGTGTTCACACCCAGGATGGGAGACACCTCGCATATGGCGCTTCGTAGATGGTCTCATACATAGCTCCAGATTCTCCGGTATGTGCTAAGCCATATTCCAAGTTGACTACTTAGCATGTCATGACTCACGACTAGGTCTTCCTCTCCAATATCGCCAACACAATCATCACACTGGGTCGAAGCTACGTCCAAAGCCTCGTGGAGAGTGGTAATCGATTGGTCGAGGAGATCCATGCGGTGGCGATTTGTTCAGGTAAATCTTGCACTTTATCCTGCAAAGGGCACAAATGTTAACTATAAGTAGTCTTCCAAGTCTTTTCATACTTCGGCGCTGTCTGTACTTTCTCATCTTCTCAGGCGCCTGTCCTCAGCTAATTTCTTCTGAAACTTCCACCTCTCAGCATATCCCTGCAGCAATTGAGACCATTTCGCTGCAACAACACCCTAGGCTCAGTTTCTTCGCATGGCACACAGGCCCGCACCAGTAACAACAGGTAAGTGGTATATTAGGTGCTTCTCGTTCTGCTATATGCATAACCGAAACTCCAGAAGGTCTACGTAACGCGCGTCCCTTGGAAAGCCAACGCTCAGACCGGTCAGTCGTCCTCAGCAATCCCACCTGCGACACAACCAAACTCGACGTCACAACCTCCGGCTCAGGCATAGACGACAACACAACAATCTGCTCAAGAAGAAAACTGTGGTTATTACAACTTTCGCATCGCACTCAGGTGCACCCCACACCACCATCCTCTCTCTGCCTCTGCTACTCAGCCTGGTCCCTCGTTACTCTAGCGTGCGTTTGTTGGCATTTCTTCATCAGCACGTTTATGTTGATCGAGGACATGTGCCTTCGCGACCGATCGCACATAGTCATTTGTCGATGTCGAGAAAGCCATGACTTGTAGATTCTGTATAATGTTGAATTTCAGTCTCAAATCCGTCGCCCATCCCTTTTCGATTCGGTTCCCGTCGTTTCCTACAGAGCTCATCTGTGACACCTTACCCTCGGGAACGATTGTCGTCGTGCAATGGTTCTCCATTTTCTGCAGGGACACGTTACTGATATTTCTTCTGACAGCGTTGACACTCCCGTCAAAATGTCATAATGAAGGTATGACACTTCGAGTGTACAAATCTATCCGGAGAGCTCCCTCTATCGAATGGCCTACAGTTTTTCCTAACTGGCCCACTGGCAGCTGAGAATCGACGGCACAGATGAGTTCCCGAACGCAATTTGTCAGCCCCTCTATGTTGTCTTCATTCCTATTGGAGACTCAGGTCGGCAGTGGTCCATGTCTCGAGAGCATTCTCATTCGTATTTGTATCCACAGTGAAGCTGTGGGCCAATGCCGTGACACGTTAAATACGATATTCGAATTGATTCTCACATGTTGAACGACGACAATGCAAGCAGGTGAGATTGACTGTGTAAGATTGTCCCAACAGGAGCCACAAATTTCAAACTCCTCGCTTCGCCTGCGAAATCACTCCAGATTGACCAGTCTGACTCTGGTTGTTGAGCTTATAGCTATCTCGCAGCATGACAGATTCAATACGTTGAAACACGGTAATCTTGCTATCACCAGATGTATTCTATGGCATGGTTATAAAATGATCGTGGATCTGAAGCTGGATAGTACTTGCCTCCTTCTTGTCCCGCTTCCCGAGCAAAACAAACCTATTCTCGTCTTTCTCGACCTCTGACAGCAAGGTCCATGTCATATTCTCGGACCAGTGGACATCGGGCATAGGAGGGGGCGGTGGAACCTTCTTTCTCATGGCGTTAACGAAACTCGGGTGGCAGAGGGGGTGCTCGATAGCACTTGGCTGACGCGACAGCGCATGTGTCGGGTGCCAATTCGTCATTCCACTGTGGTAATGTATGCACCTTACAACAATGGGATGACGAGAGGGTAACATCTCCCATTTATGGGACAAGCTGTGGCTTTTCAAGTCGAGCTGCAGCTGCGGTAACACTAGAGTCTGACCTGTTGGTCTGTTCCCACTGGGCGATGTTCATCGGTGAATGGGAACAGACCAACAGGTCCCATGTTCATGCCCTGCTTGTGAATCGTCATGCCACTGTTCTAATGTATGCACATTAGAACAGTGGCATGATGACGAAAGGGTAATAAGCCGCTTCAGATGTTGTGATAGCTGTAGGTATGAATGAGTCATGGCTCCCGCTCACATATACAGCTATCACGACATCTTAGCAACGGGTTCAAACGTTACAGTATTCTTGGAGAAACTTCAACTCGCCGACTAAACACTGCCGTCATAAGCCACATGAACCGTATACGCGCTAGCGGGAGAGACGCTAGGATACACGAGCATCAGTGCGATGCGAGTGAGAAGACATACTATACACACCTCAGTATGCATGGAACAATTCTGAGGTGTGCTACGAGCCAGTACGAGCTATATACGAAAGATGAGATGAGCTTAGGTAATGAACCGGCGAAGAGCTTAGCGGAAAGCTCGTATGGTCGAGAAGCAAGAAGTTGTCCGCTGCATGTGGTGATAAGCTTAAGAACAAGAAGGTAATACGATGTCTAAAAGGTAAATCGTTATCTACAATCAACAATAGTCAACATACCCCCTCAGCGAGACACAAGGCGCAAGCTTGCGGGGAATAGTACTAGTATGGCCGCGAGTGAGAGCCTTACCAGGTAAGGATGTCCGCACCTCAGGCATCCCTTTTCGGTACTAATAAAGGGTCTAAGAGACCCACTTTCCATGTCATGGAGAAGTGGTTCAACGGACTCATTGCTCAACCCCTCTACCATCTATTAATACCACGCCCCTTGATATTCTTTTGCACCTCTTGCGTGGCCCTGGTGCTACTACCGGTAGGCCCGCAACAGTCTCCGCTGGAAGAGAATAAATAACAACAAGTAGTGTGTGAGGTGCTATATCCACGAATGTAAGCATTTTACCGTTGATATTCTCACCAATGACTACAGCCTGAGCATGATGAACCACAGGGTGATACCGATGGGAGCCGGTGGTTTGAAAGCATATCCTTTAGCCATCCAGAAATGTATCCTGGTTCCTCGACTGGTACTCGTACCTGAGAATATTTATCTCGGCTTGATTATGTATCGGACAGACTGACAGAGCTCGACGCCATGGCATTTGCATATAACCTTCATATAAATTCGCAGACTTGATTCATGATATCACCATTCTATTGGAAAACATAGATACGACAAAGCAGGTCAAAGTGACGGTATCAACGAAGCTATTCACTCACAGGAGCACTATCTGGTCCTCTGGGATAAACTACGCCGAATGGATGGACAATACCTGAATATTAACACCTTAAAGTTCTGTGGCTCGGGAATCAAGCTCGAAACAATCAATAATACGGCGCGCGTAGCCAGTCTGCGTACTATTGATCACATTTCTTCAGTATTTCATAGTGTGAAGGTCGTCCACTTTTTGGGCAAGGATAGTAGGTTAACGAAGTGTTGCGAACGAGAAGGCTCGGACTAGGAAAGAGAAAGACACCCAGTCTTCAATTGAAGAACAAAGGGAAGTGATACCAAACAAAAGGACGCTGCCACGAAGGAGAAGGAAGATCGTACAAGGAGTGATTGTACACATAGAATGAAGTGCGTACGGAGAACATAGCTTGCCCTACAAAAAAACAAAGCACAATATTTAGTACAAGTCAAGAAAAGATCATCCGTAAACCCAACAAAATTGTTTCAAAAAAGAGTAATCTGCCATGTAACTATAGAGAGCTGGTCTCCCATAGACGCCCTTCATAGATGAAGGAATATCGGCGTTCCTTTTGACAGAGGAGAGTTGTAGACGGTTCTCGTCGCACAATGATAGCATGATCCGTGCGCTTTGGGTTTAGTAAACACCAGGTATCAGCCGGTACCTTACTGCCTTTGCCCACGCCTCCCACTCGTCTCTGAAAGCTGATTTCAGGACTTCATCCTCGTGACTGACCCTGAGCACGACGCTTATCATAAGAAGAGTGATCTCCGCCAGCCATGCTACCACGATCACTTTCAGTCCAGGGATATCCAAAACACCTGAGTATCTAAGCCATGAATTGGCCGATCCGTGCAGGATCAATAGACCCATGATCTCTGCCAGGCCTGCCGTATAGGCTGGATGGCGTATGACCGCATATGGCCCGGTCGTTATAATGTGTTGCCCTTCACGGACACTGAGTTGGAAAGTGAAAAAACGACCGAGGGTGCGATAACACCACCAGCGGATGAGACCCCCCGTGATAGCGAGTGCAGTGCCGAAAACAAAAAGGAAAGTAATGGGCGTGTCCTGTATCGCGGAAACAGAGTTGGGGTCTGTTGTATGATAAGCGATAGTAGCGATTTCTGCGAAAGAAATAGCCCAGTAAAATGCCTGGTGCATGGTTCTATGAAATGTTCGCGGGCAGGCGACATGAATTACCTTTATGGTCGGAAACCCGTATTTAACAAGCAGAGTGAAGATCCACTCGTTAAACGTTTGACGAACAACCTCTTTACTCGAAGGAAGATTTCCGGTCGTGAACGATATGTGCAGCGCAATAGCAGACGAGAGAATAAGTGGAACTTTGAGAAGGGACTCCATGATTATGAAGAGCACTCGAGCTTTTCAATGACTGCTTTTATACATACCTCGCTCAGGGTGCAATCAAGGGCTAGACATCCTCCAACGGCGGCGGTATCATACTGTGAAAGCGGGCGTCAGTGAGACAGGGGGTGGGATGGAGCCTGAGTGTGTTGTTGTGTCATCAGTCCTACATCCTATCATCTGTACATGCACCAGGCCCAAGCCAGACCAGGGTCCCGACTCTACGCAGCGGATAATCTCAGTTTCCTTTGCTAAAACGGTTTTGAGATATATGATGGAAAGGAGTCGTACTAGTTTCGCGCGATTATTACGCTCGATGGTCCGCTTGCGCGCACGCTGAGATACATGGACATGATTCCCCGAATCCACTTGGAACTCACTAGGTCCGAATTTGTCATTTGAGCACCCTAGATTAGCCAAATTTGTGGATCAACATGCCAGATAAAAAAAATCGAAGATGAACCCTGCGTTCAGGTGCTTACTGGAACTTGGAAGTGTTTCCATTATCATTACTTACAAGGATAAATTTCGTTTCCCAACTGAGCTCAAACAGAATCGGCAGTCTCCTGGTAAGACCTGCAGAAGAAAACAGTCGTTCCTAAGAAAATGGGTAGGTTCTAACCAAATGCAGGATGTGAAGCCCGAAGTTTTGTAAGTGTGGAAGTTTTCGTTGTTCGCCAGTTGCTCAAAGGAGTGCGAAAGCTGGATATGGTAAGTCATGTAAGTTCCCCGCAACATCCATGCTACACAGGTTGAAATGCGAGGAGAAGATCCCACGAACAGCTCGAGTGATAGTTTGAGAAAGACCTACTAGCTTACAGGCGCGATGTCCATGTCCCATCGAACTTCCATAGAATCGGTCTTTGGCACCCTACAGGTACAATGTACAAACTCCATAGAGGTCGCAGAATCGTAGACACTGGAGGTAAGACATAGTAAAGTCATCAACGTGTCCGACCATCAATGAAAGTCGTTTCCAGAACTGTCAGAACTGTCCTTGTTCCGCGAAGAAAAATATGTAGCGTCAAGATGAACAGTATTTCTCCACAAATGTCTGGGATGGTGGGCAAGAATGAATTTCCATTCGAATGCTGAAAGACTACAAACGTACCTGGAGCCTCTCGCGAGCAGCACCAAACGTGGATTCCTCCATCTTATTACCGTCCTTAAATGCGATGAATGTAGGATACTGAGAAGCCATACAAATTAGTGGTCGGCGTAAGACGATGGTTGTGTGCAGATATTTACGCTCGTTATGCCACCAACTTCGAAGCTGACATCGTCGACTTTTTCGGCGTCAATGACGTAAAATTCGATCTTGTCCGACGAGAACTTGTTTGCGAGCTCATCAAAGGTGGGGGCGATGGCTCTACAATGAGGGCACCTTTCGGATACGAAATTTACGATGACAGTCTTTCCCTCTTCCATTATCTGTGGTGTTAAATGTGATTGTGCTATGCCACTGACTATAAAGTGCCTACGATGGAAATGAACTGGCTATGAGATGTGATCGGTTTGACGGACATGATGGTGAGCAGGGTATTGCAAAGACTTGAACGGCATACGACTGACACTAATTCACAGAAATAATTAGTCTGCCACAGCCGTGGAACTTTCTGGGAATTACCCATGCTGGCCTTCCCGAGCTGGAAGGTCTTGAGTCTTGACCATATCTCGCAGATCCCTGCCAAACGTCATTTGAAGGACGCGGGACTCTCCTTCCAGGTATCATTATTTGCGCCTTTTCAAATCATGCCACGTCTGGGCCCATCTGAAATATCCACTTCCTATTGGGTTCCGACAGTGTGACTTTGTGCCTATGACTCAAAGTCTCTCTTCACCTATGCAGAATCGCCACGAACTCCTCCGGACGCTCTTGTCGACCCCCAAGCTGACGTGTTTCTCCGTGTTGGAGTTGGGGCAAACGCAGCATCGTGTGATGATTCCGTATCCGACATTTTCCCGCCACTTTGAACAATACTCGGAGCCGATGACGAAAGGTGGGGCAAATCCGGGATTATGCGCAAGGGAGGTGAGAGTGCCCAGGCCAAGGCCAATGAAGGAATGTATGTTTCAGCGTCGACGGGCCCAACAGTTTGCAGTCATCTCAACATGCAAACATTCCAAATAACTCATCCTGCAATGACAGGGTCTTCCACTTGCAACGAATGGCCAGATGATCTCGGTTGGTTGACCATGACTTTCCCTCATGACAATGCTTCCAGGGAAAAACTAGGAAAGAAAGTCGGAATATCTGTTATTCACCGCTGCCGATTTCAATGACTTCGTATATCGTAGAGTGACGTATTGCCGACCTTAGGTTAGCCCGGAATGACAACAGACGCGATTAAATAGAAAGCCGACATCAAAAAAAGACTACAGAATGTATTGCACATCTCACCACCGTTAACCAAAAAAGAAACCGAGCGTTATCGTAGAATAAAATCAGAAGCAGATGAATCTCTTCTAATTTCGGATAGAGGGGAGTAATGGTCTAAGATTGGACGGTGCCGGTGAATATTTGAATAGTTGTAACCACCATGATGTCAAGTGCAATGTATCAGTAGATGCCAGGTATCAGTCGGTACCTGACCGCCTTCGCCCACCTCGCCCACTCGTCTCCGCAAGCCGATTTCAGTGCTTCATCTTCTTCGCTGACTCTGCACACGCTGCTTATTATAACAAGCGTCGCCCCCGCAAGCCATGACACCACAGCCAATTTGAGTCCAGGAATATCTAGAAATCCAGAGTGTCTAAGCCACGAAGTGGGCGATGCGTGTAGCAATATCAACCCAATCAGCTGCATGATACCTGCTGTGTATGCTGGATGGCGTATGATAGCGTATGGTCCTGTCGTGACAATATGATGTCCTTTGCGGACACTGAGTTGGAATGTGAAAAAGCGACCGAGGGTGCGAAAACACCACCAACGGCCGAGACCCCCTGCGACAGCAAGTGTGGTGCCCAAGATGAAAGGGACAGTAATGGGCGTGTCTCGAATCCCGTGACCGGTTGCGTGTTGTGCAATGGCTTGTATATCGGACAAAGAGTTTGTTGTCTGAGAGGCAATGATAACGACCTCTGCTAAAGAAACAATCCAGTAAATTGCCTAGCGTATCGCTCTATAAAAATGGTTGTGGACAAGCAGTGACAACACTCACTTTCATAAACGGAAACCCATATATCATGAACCCAGTGAACACCCGCTCATTGAACGTTTTGGGAATAGTCTCTTCACTCGAGGGGATGTTTGGAGGTGTAAACGATATCTGTTGCGTGATAGCAGACGAGAGAATCAATGAAACTTTGAGAAGTGATGCCATGTTCATGAGGAACGATCGACCTTTCAATGCTTACTTTTTATGCCCATACGGCCACTGCGTGAGTACCCTTTATATTGCCCAGAAATTGTTAAATATAGCCAGGGTTCCGAAAATTCTTCTTACGAAGTGTGTCTGCGTAAGAATACCACAATCTGTAGCGCAGCATTCGAGGTCGGATCATATTAGCAAGTAGATATTACTGTTTTACCTAATTTATCAAATGTACGCCCACGAGACTGCGCTAGAAGATTGATGTTTAGAGATGACGCTTGCTGGAAATTTTCATGATGACTCGGAGGACTTCACTTTGAGGCGATTGTGGTATTTAGTCACAGCTACCTTCTAATCGAGGACATCTTGATCCTGGGATATCCGACCGTCCGACCGCATCCGCGCCAGCAAAATAATCATGGTATCTCGCGTCGATGAAATATCGTAATAGGCAGCCTGAGACAGGACCCTTTTGTTTGGCCAGCTCCACAACTAGACGAAAATAGATTCTGGCCTATCAATTTGAAGGTAGCTGTAAAGTGACAGGAGCGATGGCCAGGTCTCGTCGAAGTCGGTAGACGTTCTGTACAATCAGTCTCTGTACATCATTTTGCAAGGAAAGAATTCTTCAGAATACTTACGTATGAACTCCGCATCAGCCTAGTATATTCGAGTTAGGATCCCCGGTAGATACGTAGTTGTTTCCGATGTCGGAATCGCCTCGCCTTTGGTGGTTAGCAAGAAAGAATGCATCATTACGCACTTGTAACCTCTCACGAACGTTGCGGATTTCTCCATCTTGCATGTGATGTATGTAGGGTACCGAGCGATCTCTGTCTGAAACGCTTCGCCGCTGACACCGGGAGACTATCGAATTAGCTTAGTACGCAAGGACTCGTCATGCGACTTGGAAGTTCCTGACTAGAAGCGTAGATGACATCATCTGCACTCACTCCCGTTTAGTCGCTTGCGTGATCTGGACACGCCTCGCAGGTTAGCATCAATCTTTTTCACTAGTGCCACTAGTACTGTGACCTAGGTAAAAGATCTGTCAAGATACCAACTATCGACGTTCGGCACGCGCGCCGGACCAAAAGTCGACTCGTCAACTACCCCATTATGATTGGTGTGACAGAACGCGGCATATATCCAATGCAACTATGCATGCGGAAAAGACAACGATACGATTCAGGACTCGAATCGTTGACATGGTAAAGGGGAAGTAAGCATCAGCACGAAAAGCCAAGGATTTTGCAGCACAATTCAAATAGAAGACATAGCCGAGCTAATGAAGGTCGCAGAGCAGTCGAAACAGCCAAGGACCCTGCGAATAGAACACCAGAAACAGACATGTTTAAGCCGGAGCTGCCAAAAAAAATTCGGCGGCAGTAGTGGTGCGCATTGGAAAGTGCCGCGTTTCACCTGCCAGCTAGCGCCGTCCTGAAGAGACCAGTCTTTCAACAAATTCTGGGGGTCAATGGACATTGATCACGGTTAGCGATTCAAAATTTAGCCAGTGCCTAAGATAATAATAAGTGTAGTATGTGCGGCATAGGAGTATAATCCTCCAATAAGTCAATTCAGGGCATCCAGACTCTCCCGTAAGAGTCTTACCCGCTCCTCGACATCATTCAACGTCGTATTGATAGCATCCAACTCCACCCTCCAATCACCATTCATATGACCCGAATGCACCGACCCACCACCACCACCACCACCACCACCACCACCAACTCCAAAAATACCAGAAGACCCGATACCACCTCTCGCCCTCCCAACAGCCATCTCCTCCCAAAGCCCAGTGACAACATCCTGCACCCACTTCTCCCTCTCCTCAGTCCTCTTCGCCTCCTTCCTCCTCCCTGCCTCCTCCCTTTGCCCCACAAGCATCAACGTCCACAGGTTACTGAACACAAGAATGACGATGACGAAATATAAAATCGTCATCGACGAGCTCTGTTCCCAAGCTTCCTTGACAAGTTCCAGCGCTCCAAACGTAGAGCGCTTCGCAACGCCATAGGCACCGTCAAACGTCTCATACGCCCATTGAAGCCCACGTCTGTTACGTTCGTGTTCGCGCGCTTTACGAGCTTCTGCGTCTGATATGCCCATGGAACGACTTAGGAGATTGAGGTCGTTGTGTTCGATGACAGGGCTGATAGGCTCGACGGGTGCTACAGCTGTTGGGTCAACGCCTGCTGGGATGAATTCGGATTGGTGTTCTTGGATGTACATCCGCATGGCTTTGTCCAGGTCGGAGTGGTATACTTTTTGACCATCTATTGCTGATTTTTCGATCAGACCTTTGCGTATCATGAGCATGAGCATAAGATTTTGTAGGAGGAAAGAATGACAGACCTTTGATGAAACTTCTCCCAGTCCAATCTACCTGCGTGGTGACGATCACCCGTGTGGAAATAGCGCTTGCCCACATCAAGCATGTCTTCGTCTTGACGGAGAACACACCTCCGCTAGGAACATCGGGCGTCTTTGTCGTTGTCAACATCACGACGTGGTCATCAAAGTCGCAAGTCAAGGTTTCATCGTGGATCTCACACTTTGTTTGCTTCGGGCCTACGCTGTTGTTCAGGGGCTTGATATACGACATATTCCGTGCCAAAAGCTTCGAGTTGTCGCCTATGGGAGACCAATCTGATATCTGCACATCTGAATGGGGAGCATCAGTACTGATTCAGTCGAGCGAGACGCCACGCACCCATGAGCTTCTGATCCACTCGCATAAAATCCTTGATGAACCCACTCGCAAACATGAGGTTATAAATCTTGTCCGGTGTTCCAGGTAACACAGTTTCGAGGGCAATCTCATTAAGATGCTGTCCATTTTTCGAGCATGCGCAGTGCGTGACTTTGTTAATGCTAGTCACAGGAGCTGCTTCTTTGCCTCCGCCAGTGACTAGGGGGCCTGAAATATCAGAGGTACTTGCAGGAGTAATGATGTTGGCGGACGAGCCGGTTTGGCTTAGAGTATCATCAGGACGGGCAAGTCGCCAGATGTTCGCAATGACGTCATACGTCGTATCGCGGGAGAGGAATGAGGCGAAGGTGTATTTTGCCTGCCGGGTAGTTATTTGAATGGCGTTGGGAATGACGAATGCCGTCATCTTCTTTTCGAGAGCGGTTATTTCGTATATTGGGATTGACAACTGTGGGGTATCATTTAGTTCGCCAGTATGTATAAGCGTGTGCAACGTACATCAGTGATCCAGCCGAAAATGTTCGCATGGAAACATATGTGGTTCTCTGAAATGTATATCCGGCCTTGGATTAGGATCTCACGCTGTAATGCGCACCCGTAATCTACAAGATATGAAGCAGATATTTGACATTGTCGAAACGTGACAAACCTTCAATAAGATAATCGCCTTCGGGGATACTAGGGAACAACTCGTGGAAGTCTGCATTACGCTTGCTGCTTGCAACGGCAAAACCCGTGACGGGAATGTCTTCATTAATATCAAGTTCGTCGTCCGACGCCTCGCTCTCTCCGCTAGACGTCAACGTGTCTGGCTGACCGTCTGAAAAGTCATCTCGACCAGACAAGGCACGTCTTGTGCGAGCGTTGGCATCGGTAGAATTAGGCACAGACGTCACGGGAGCGGAAGCAGTATGTCCCACAGCAGAACGAGCAGAGACATTTGACCTAACTGTTCCATTGGTGACTTTTTTTGATGCCGAATTAGAAACCGGAATAACAGGGGACATTTGGGAGCCAGTATTTGTCATGGAAGCGACCATAGAAGAGGCAACGCCAGGTTGTTTGCGAGTGGGAGTAGTGAGTGAAGGACGACGCCAACCTGTTGTCTTCGAGGTTGAGCTGTTTACGGAGCGGATGGATCTTGCGTCTGCGTCGGTGAGGACAGGCAGAAGCTCCTGTTGATGATGGGAGCTTTTGGGGGCATTGCTTATTGTGGTGGGTGAGTCCACGAGGCCATTTTCAATTATGCCGGCATTGTGTTCGTGGCGACTAGTTCGGTGGTGCCTATCGGAACGAGTATTACTCTGATCGAAATCGAGCGGAGCTGGGGGCTGTGTTCTACTGCGTAGTGACTTCTTTGAGGGGATTCTATCGACCACCTTGTGAATGTTTGAAGGGTGAGTGGTGCTACGCTTGTCTACAAAGGCTTTCAGGTTCCCAGTGGATGACGCAGGTGTGAGCTGGCGAGAGGATTTGGGTGAGCTGTCAGCACTGGTCTTCCATTCTTCAGGACGAGAACGAGAAGGGGTTGGAGTGGGAATCATGTCATCTGTGGACAAAGAAGAGTCGCTTGCCATGGGACGAGCAGCGAACGATACAGCATGTCTGTCTGGAACCATCCTGTCCTGCGAGCGTGCACGTCGATGTTGAGATGTATCAGAAGGGTGGTCTTGCGAAGGAAGATAAGGAAAAGTAAGACGGGCTGAACGAGGGGAAGGTGGAATTATACCAATTTTGACACTCCCTTTTGTACTAGAATTGTCATTGGCTGGGTCGGGAAGTGGTGAAGGAGGGTGTGATATTAACTGAGAATGCGGGCGCGATGGAATATTGGATTGACGCGGTGAAGCAGTCGTGGTCTCTCTTCCGCTCGGAGATGAACTTTGCGTACTAGGCTTCACAAGCTTTGCAAAAAAGTTGGGTGCCATAGTCTAATAGGAGCTAGCGATGTCAAAACACGTCGCAATTGATGGTTGAGGCCAACGACGCAAGCGATCCCGACTGCGGAATATAAGTTACCTACCGACGTCGACGCTGTTAACGACGTCCAATGGCACAGCAATCTCGACGTAGCACCACTTAACCTAAAAAGGCAATTAGCATAGCAAACTTTTCCGATGCGTTTCTTCTTCCTACTTGAAACACTTCTTCCACCAGTTACTAGTTACTCGTTAATTCAGCTGATGATCTGCACATGAAACATCGATATCGATCGGTCCATTACCGGTTATCGAGACTTGAAAACAGGTCCACCATACCCAGTCGTGATTTCAGCGTGATCAATCAAGCTCGTACCGAATATTTCATGGAATGATACTAGGAGATGTATGGTATGAGCTTGATTGATCCATTAGGTAGTCATGAAGAATATCCTACAAAACCTGCTTAGACTCCTTACTTGTTTTAAGAGCATGGCAAAGGATTCGGTCGCCGTTATCAAACCTGCTGAGCAGTACCAAGTGGCAAGAACTCGTGGGCAATGTATCATTGTCATATCATTGATATGGGTTGACACTTATTTCATCGAACAGATCAAAACCATTACTGATTTCTAAGCAGACTACCATCTCGGCGCCCCAACATCGTCTCGAACTTAAGATGATCGGAATTATTGTACGAGCTGAATTGTATCCGCGAGTAGCAGGTGGACAATGGGCTCTCATTGTCGCCTTGTACTTAATAGCTACCTTTTAGGGTCTCAGAAGGAGTGTCAAGTTGATCTTGATGTGCGTTTCATTACCCACCTTTGTGATTACTGAGAGGTTTAGATCCAGACCTCCGGATAAAGTAATACTCAGTACCCCAATTCGTTATCTTATCACAAATTGATTTACTGCCTGGCCAGGCCGCGCAGGCAAGGTTACCGCTACAATTCGAAAGGGGCATCGACGTCACGGCGCGTCATGCATCGTTGAAATAAAGCTCTTCACCTGGTGTACATTCCCATTGCTTGACATATATACTGTATCCTCTGACAATACTCTTTGTACTTTGCTTTTGCCCCCTTTTGTTTGTTTTCACGTCAGATTCTGTCAGACCCTTGTCTCACTCATCTCCGCAACATATAAAATACATACATTCCCATTACACTTGGACCAAAGTCACATCATGCCTTTCAACCCCATAGACGATGCTCAAGACTTCACTAGAATCGTGAGTACCTAAACATTCAATGGATTCCTCAACCAACTTGCTCACTGCTCCCAGATCAACAGCGGCAAAACCGTACTGATAGATTTCCATGCAGACTGGAGCGGATTATGCCGGTCCACCTCTCAGCAGTTTTCTGAGCTCTCTGACACATTCGTTCGCATCGGCGTGGATTTCTATCGCGTAAATGTGGATCAACTAGAAGACGTGGTGATGGAAGCCGATGTACGCGTTGTATGTATTTTTAACATGACACCTTTGTGGAGTCAATTGAAACCGAGGAATATCACAGGTCCCTACTTATATGGTGTTCAAGGACGGAAAGAAGGTTGGCCACGCCACGGGTGTGGATGGTCTAAGTCTGCACGTGAGTACCTCATGTTTGATGCCGTGCACATCACTGATCGTTCCGTCTCTTGCGGATAGAAATTAATGGGTTCATACATGACGGGATGCGAAGTCGCTGCTTAAAGGCAGCTTACTAGACAAGAGACAATCATTGGCGTTGTAATTATATCGAAGGGATCGTCTGGTTATGATATGGGGAAATCAAACGTATAAGTTACATCATGTATTATTATTACAACAAACTTTGACTTGGCTTACCATACACTTTCAGCGAGGCCGCATCACGCTTATGAAAAGCTCGCACAAAAGTGAAACAGATGCGCCGCCAAGATAAGAGCAATCCCATTGGTGCGAAAGGAAGTTCGCCGTCATGGGAAGGAACGTGTGTCGATGCAATTACCTAGCGAGGTTGCGTCATATCAAAAAACGACCACTTCGCGTGTTCTCTTCTGCCGCGGCTACGCATCGAGCTTCGTAAGTTTATACAAAGCGAATCAAGAGCGCTATTGGGAGCTTGTTACTTGTATATGAATGCGGGGACGGGTGGCCGGGGAGGATCTGCCGCCGTAATTCGTTGGGAACTGTGACTGTGAGAGTACCGAGTCCATTCTATTTTTTGATTCCTACGCGGTACTTGCATGAACCAAAAACCTGTATCAATGCGTATGCAAGGCGATAAATCTAGGCGGTTTCGGTTAATATCATGTAACCTATTGCCGTTCTCTTACCCCTTGTGCCTTGTAGTTCGTCGTCCGAGTTCGCATCGCAGGCTGTCGCAAGTCGGTTCCAATTTTACTTTGCATCCTAAATGGGGGAATATGCAAATAAAGTCAAACAATCCCTGTTCACTGGTCATACCCGGCATCACGAACATCATTTCTTGTTCTCTCTTTCATTCATCACCCGGACTGCTTTTCTGCTGCTGACCCTCTTCATGCCATTGCTTCCAGGAATATTTGCTAAACGAGATAAACAATCTGGTCCTCGCAGTGCACCATCCAATTTAAACGTCCCAACGACCCCGACTTCCAGAGTGTCCATCTCGAGCGGCACCCTAACCTCTTCAGAACCAGATTATGTCTTTCCAGACAAGTCTCTAAAGTTTCTTTCGGCCGCAGCTTATGCCGGTCAAGCAGCAGCATCGTCGAGCAAGCTAAAGTTGCCATTCCGTCGGAGACAAGCACATCAGCCACATGTCGCAGGCAATTCCACAAGCGTCTTTTCTCTCAACGATAGCCCGCCACGCGCACACATATCTGGTGTAGCCTCTGAATCAGGCCATGACATCTCGCCTCCCCCACCAAAACTGTCCTTTGGTATATATCACGATCCCAGCATTAATTCCACACACTCGCTTCCTCATGAAAACACGCGCCGTCAATCTCCCCTTGATACCCCTTCCGTCGCACGGAATGAGATACACAGTGCACCTCCGTCTTCTTCGATGACGCCACCTAATGTAAAAAAGTCTGGCGGGTTGTTCTCGTGGGCTAGAGAGCGTACTAAATCGAAACCTGCCCTGCCACCAGCAACTATCGCAGCTCCTCCCACTCCAAGTCCCTCACCGAAGGACAACTTTAATTTGAAAGCTTTCCGCCACATTCGTTCCGGGTCCCCTCCTTCTCTAGCTGATGTTTCAGATACCGAACTTCCGCTTCCTCCTGCCCGGCCACGACCGCGCGGGGACAGTGTTGCTTCAGAATCCTCTCAAAAGATATCTGTGGCAGCATTTCGTGAAGCACAACGCCGTAGCCGTGCAAATTCCCCTGTACCCTCATTCCGACTGCCTTCTTCCCTCGATACCCTTCGTGTTGATAACATATCGAGACAACGGGCTTCTACGGTTTCAACGCCTACCGGAAGTGAACATCACCTACCATTTAATCGTAATTCGAGTGCGCCCCCGCTACCCATCTCCGTTAACCGGACTTCGTCCGTTTTGGACACTAGTACTTCAGAGTCGGATGATTATGATGAAGAAGTGGATAGTGATGGCGTGCCTATCAAGCCTAGTCGCAAGCGGACTGTGACTCCTCGCCCTGGTCCGCGCTCGCGGTCCGATGCGGGGCATGCACCTGCTGCATCAAACGCTCAGACTCAACGGCCAGATCCTCCGAAATGGTCAAAATCGGACAATGTGCAGTTACGGCAGCCTGACAATATGGCTGCCGTGCGAGCGAGAGCATCTGTCTCCACTAGCGCTCTCACACCCAATGCTGCTGCCCGTCGTG
Source organism: Suillus hirtellus (assembly GCA_016695485.1). Classification (NCBI taxonomy): domain Eukaryota; kingdom Fungi; phylum Basidiomycota; class Agaricomycetes; order Boletales; family Suillaceae; genus Suillus; species Suillus hirtellus. Next base: position 36,965 of record MU172338.1, read on the forward strand.
CGTCGACTTTGGCTGCTGCAAACGCTTCCGCTGCATCATCAGGCGAGCATACAAGTTATTAAAGTTTATTTTTGTTTCTAACATGCCTTTTGGCTTCAGAGAAATCTTTGCCATTGCCCTTGTCACCAAGGGTAGCGAAGGATGATAACTCGGACACTTCGTCAGATTCGGATAATGATTCTGAAGACATGCCTCTGTCCGCGCTCGTTGCACCGCGCAGACCGGGAAGTTCTGCATCCATATCTACCAACAGATCCGCTGGCTCGCGGCCTCGGATGCCCGCAAAGCCCCTGATTGATATCAAATCACTCGTAGGAACTCCTCCGATGCTCACGCCTGTACTGAGGCACGAGCATTCAGTGAAAAAACCGTCTGCAAAGGGTAAGGAACGTGAGGTGGACAGGGACGAGCCCTTTGCTCCTCCCCCTGTCATCAGCTTAACGCCGAGTCGCTTGGCTGAGAGTCCTGCTCCGGTAACTCCCCGTTCACCTTCGGGTCCAGCTCCTAAGATTTCTTCCCCTACTCGCCATAAGAAGTCAAGCAGTGACGTTGGGTCTATCCCTCGGGCATCCTCTTCACCAACCGAGGTTGATGATGATTTGATAGACGCCATCAGACTCGTTACTTCCTTTGATCAATCACGAGATTCCTCACAGTCGCCTACACAACCATCCCAACAAAACATTACTTCACCACATGTCGAACGTTTGTCAGATACTGATGATAAGCCAGAATCCCCTCGTGACGACCGCATCGTGCCAACGCCTGTCAGAGAGTATAAACCACCAGCTTCTTTCAGCGTCACCTCACGCCCTCCGCGTCGATATACCACTGATCTCTCTCAGGCAGTATCACCAGTTTCGCCGACAACAACGTTCTCCACTGTTTCCAAAAGGTCTTCTTCCCCACAACGATCTCCTTCTCCTATCAAGTCTTCATTCGCTCCTCGTTCTCGTGCAGGCATCCTAGCCCAGCAGCACAATGTACCATCAACTGACAAGTCAGATGCTTCATCCGTCGTCTCAACTTCTCGGTCCTCACGCTCTTCTCGTGTCCCACCTGTCCCTCTCATCACTGCTGTGCCCGATTCACCATCTGTGAAAGCTAGTTGGGGGTCTTCGAAGGATTTATACAAGACACGCCCTCCTTCGACGGCAAGTGTGATGGATAGCAGAATGTCTCAATCGTTGTCAGGCACGCTTGTCTCCCCTTCCTCAAGGCCTATCATGCCCGCAGTACCACAGCCACCCAGGTTGCAATCGCAGTCACTCATGCCCTCCCGCCCCTTCGCTAGTAATAGTTCTTTAAGAGGCGATAGCCCTGCCGGCAGCTCAACAGGTGACTCTAGCAGTGGTCTTGGTGCGCCGTTCACTCCTCGTGATGGTAGTGATATTGGGATGAACACTGGGCGGAGGGATGAAAGCGATGTGGACTCGACACTCAAGGCGCGCGGGCCGAATGCAAAGCAGTCGACTGTGAGCTTCAAGGATGATCCGCCGCGTGGTCGTGAGAGGGTGAAGAATGATGCTGCTGATGAGGAGAAGCGGAATGAGAGGAGACGGAGTGAAGCGAGGTCTGCTATTGAGGTTTGTGTTCTCTTTTGTGATTGTTGATGGTCGTTCTGACTCTTCGGTCGTAGTTTGGGAAAATCGTCAATGGTCGTGGACCAATTGTGCACAATGGTTCTGACGATGATCTCGTGCCTCAGCATGGACAGCGGATGAGCATTAATCCTACGATGGGCATGGATGGCACGATGCCTGGGATGAACGCTCCTGCGTGGGGGGCGTGGCCGCAGCCCATGCCGACAGGTATGGGACCTATGATTGCTCCTCAGCTCAGCCCCGATCAGAGCTTCTTCGTTGCTCACCAGCGTGCTATGATGATCGCGAAGCAAGCGTACCAAATGGCAGTGGCTCAACATGCGATGACATTAGCCGGAGAGGAGTGGGAACGAGGATCCAATATCGGCGGCGGGTCTGTGTATGGAGGCGGTGGAGGTAGCGTGTACGGTGGGATGGGAGGAGGCGGGAGTGGGATGAACATGCTGGGCGTCCCTGGGATGAGCATGCCTGGTATGATGCCGAATCAGTGGTCCACAGGCTCCGTCATGTTCCCTGGTCGGATCAGCAGTACGCAGAGTGAGTTCGGAGGAGGGTCGAGGAGTGTGTATGGGGAGTCGTTTGGCCCATCAATGTCCTCCCGTTCGAGCTACATGTCGGGTGGGCAAGGCGTCCCAAACAGTGCTGCAAGTGCCTATGGAGGAGGTCCCAGACAACGCGCCAAGACTGGTGCTTCTCAACCTTCGAATCTGCAACTACAGACGCCTGGTAAGAATCCCGGACGAAAAGCCGCTCCCCCATCGAGCTGGAAGAACGCTCGATAACATGTCGTATGATGATTTTATGATGTTCATTCATTTTTTTGATTTTCACTTGCATATATATTGAGACGTTCCACTTAGTCACTCTTTGGTTCTCTGACTTTTCTTTTAATTCCACGATAGCGCTCGAAGTTTTTTTCCGTGTTGGTCGAAGACGCTAACGGATATGCTTGCATACAGTAGAAATGTTGGATTTTGCATTAGTCTTCGATTCGATTTCGACTTTCTCATCATCATCTTTTGCATTGACATTGAACTAGCATATACCACGATTATGGCTCCTGTTGGGACAATCATACGCATAGTCAATCTCACCTGCTTGCATTGTCATCATTCGACATTTGAGGCCGAGGATCAATTCGAATCTCATGTGACGTGTCATGGCCTTGCCTAGTGCGAAGCTTCACTGTGATACGCCGAAATTAATGATAATGCTCTCGAGACATGGACCACCGCCGACCTGAGTCTCCAATAGGAATGAAGACAACATAGAGGGGCTGATACTCTGGACAGAATGTGCCGATGACAAATTGCGTTCGGAAATTCATCTGGGTCGTTGGTTCTCAGCTGCCAGTGGGCCAGTTAGGAAAGACTTTGGGGGCCATTCGTTTGAGGGAGACTCTCCGAATAGACTTGTCCACTCGAAGTGTACGTACCTTCATTATGACATTTGTGACGAAAGTGTCAAAGCTGTCAGAAGAAATATCAGCAACGTGTCCCTGCAGAAAATGAAGAACCATTGCACAACGACGATCGTTCATGAGAGTAAGATGTAATAGATGAGCTCCGTAGGAAACGACGGGAACTGAATCGAAAAGGGAGGGGCGACGGATTTGAGACTAAAATTCAACACTGAATAGAATCTATGAGTGATGGCTTTTCTCGACAATGACGAATGACTATGGGTCGCGGAGGCTCGTGTCCTCGATCAACATAAACGTGCTGATGAAGAAATGCCAACAAACGCATGCTAGAGTAACGAGGGACCAGGCTGAGTGGCAGAGGTAGAGAGAGAATCGTGGCGTGGGATGCACTTGAGTGCGATGTAGGACAACAGTTTTCTTCTCGAGCAGGTTGTTGTGTCATCGTCTATGCCTGAGGCGGAGGCTGTGGCGTCGAGTTTGGTTGCGTCGCAGGTGGAGTTGTCCCTGAGGCCTGAGGACGACTGACTGGTCTGAGCGTTAGCTTTCACAAGGGACGCGCGTTACGTAGACCTTCTGGAAATTCGGTTATGCATATGGCAGAACGAGAAGCACCTAATATACCACTTACCTAGAGTTGTTTTCAGGCAGAGATTGGTGTGGGCCTGTGTGCCATACGGAGAAACTGAGCCTGGGGTGTTGTTGTAGCGAAATGGTCTCAATTGCTGCAGGGTGATGCCTAGAGGTGGAAGTTTTAGAAGAAATTAGCCGAGGACGAGGCGCCTGAAAAGACGAGAAAGTACAAACGGCGCCGAAGTATGATAAGACTTGGAAGACTACTAATAGTTAACATTTGTGCCCTTTGCAGAATAAAGTGCAAGGTTTACCTGAACAAATCGTCACTGCATGGATCTCTTCGACCAATCGATCACCACTCCAAACGAGGCTTTGGACATAGCTTCGACATGTGATGGTTGTGCTGGCGATATTGGAGAGGAAGACTTAGTCGTGATATGCTAAGTAGTCAACTTGAAATATGGTTAATGGCACGTACTGGAGAATCCGGAGCTAGTATGTATGACGTCATATGGGAGTGAACACGTGACTGTATGTCATCGATTCCCAATAAGCTTTCAGGACTGCTTACTCAATTGCGCGGATGACGGAACAGCGTGCTTGATGATGTGGGTCGGATGTCCCGGATATTCCAGGATGTCCTCAGTCGCGAGATGGATTCTGAGAGGAGAGGCCTACTAAAATTTTCAGATTCGAAGGTCCTCTCTTCAATCCTACAACCATGACTATTGCAGTCGGATTCTTGTCGCTTCCTACAGAGCTCATATGTCACATTCTAATCCTTCTTAACCCCAGGGACATTAGTTGCTGTGCAATGGTTCACTATTTCCTGTAGTCCATAATTTCCTCCATGGCTAACATTTGATCATACTAGACCTGCAATATCTTTTGGCTTGTGGTCTGGAATTCTGTCTACATTCAATACAAGCTTGAAATTCATGTTCAAGGCTTGATTGGTACTGGGACCGCTGCCATGAATTCATCCAGCGTTTCCAGAAAGAGGCTGTGTTCACTCAAGAAATTGGCATCTTTGTGGTGATCTGACTTCCATGCGACCACTACCTTTGAAACAGTGGTCACTACTGCTGCCACATATTTTCCATTGTTACCGATCCAAGATGTGAATTGTGGGCTTTGGTGGTCACACTCGTCGAACGAAGACAGATTCTACATTCAGGATTGTGGCACGGATCCTACACTCTCCTGGACATGGTCTATCAGTGATGTCGAGGGCTTTTTTACTAGTACCTTTGACCCTCTGCAGGATCTTATGGTTGTGTGTTCTGAGCCTGATCATTGTGTCCCTGTGACCAATGCAAAACAAGATTACCATGTCTGTTGGGTGGAGTTCCGACCAGCTTGATCCCAGCGTCGACATCCGAGTGCTGCGTGCACTTCCTTGGAGTGCAAGCATACCTTTGATGCACCTGGCAATTATCGTACTGTTTTGTCACTGCCTAAAATCTGTGGTGATCACGTATTTATCCTCTATTACATAGAGGATATGGCAGATGACTGTCTTGTGCCTGTGTCTGGCATGTTCATACAAGTGATCAATTGGAGGAAGGGATATGTGAATAGGGTAAGTTCCCTCTGTTTTTGAAAATTCTGCTACTCAGTATAAGCAGCATTTTTTATGTCAACTGGATTTCTACCATTTAGATCTTTTTTATCCAGTTGATGAACAGAAGTTTGTCATCATTGGCCCAGACTCGATATACTTGTATACGTTACAAGGACTCGACGAGCCGCCTCAGTGCCGAATCATATATCACCTTCCCAAGATTCTCCATCTATCATTATCCAACTCGCACGTCATTGTTCATGGCCACCCATCACTGCATGGAAAAGCAGCACGCCCAGGACTCATGCCGAGCTATTTACCCTCCCTGGAGTCGCAAATTATGGTTGTAGAGTTTCTTTCCAGAGCGGGGAAATCTATCCTAGTCATCGATATGGCCATCTTCTCTGACATGGCCTTGCGCTCAGATATGCTCGTAGACATTCCCTGGTCAGATTGGGGACCTCAGTGTGCGTGCTACTTTCCGCACTACAAAAGCTACCATATCAGCGTGTTTGGCAGCAAAATGGCCTATGCTCTTCCACAAGATCGTATTCCTGATCCTGGTCAAACACTGGAAGGACTCTCCAGTGAGGGTTACTTCTATGTGCACATCTGGGACTTCAATAAGCGAGTCATTGCTCGTCCGGAAAATGTCAACAATCCTGACTCACCGGATCTTCGCATTTGCAATCCGGGTCGGATGATTGACTATTTTGGTGAAGACATCGTCTCGAATCGTGCATACATTGCAACGGTATGTCGTACGCCATTCCCGACAGCTGGCTCCAGGATATTTTGGAACAGGATCGGCTCACTGTGACATGGGTACGTGTTCTTCGTTTAAACACAGGATCGGTCTGACGTGACCGCATTCTAGGCTCGGCAACATGAGATTAGTATCCAGGTCATTTCCCCCATCTAGATAGAGGTCGGCCCGGATCTCACAGAATAGACAGTTTGGAGTAAAACAGGTGGGACTCAGCGACGCCGATGTAGTTTTATGAGCAATATGTTTTCGCAGTTCGTCCAAAACAGGCGGAGTATAAGTATGGTATCCTATACACATTCAAGTCGCATTCCAGAACGGTAACAATATGGAGGATTCGAGGTTACGTGCTGTCCACGAGAGGCTGTACTAGGCTAGGTGCGGTGGTTATGGTTACTTCTTCAAGCATACGAAACGAAATTCGGGTGGCAGTTTCGCCCAGTGGCCGGGCCATATTCATGGAGTATACCGCGGCTCCCCTTGACACCACCGAGGCGGTTCCAGCATGGGATTCGGAAATCACTATGTATATACCTGTGACCGCTGAAGATCCCAACCGCTCAAATATAAGCTTCTTTTATTATGTCTTTTCCTCCAGTTCTATGTTGATATGGATCTCATATGTATTCTTTTCTTGCAGAATTGCTATCGACTACGATAACCGGACATCGTGCCCGTCGAGGTTACAAGTGTGTACATGATTCCTCTCTTTCAGTATCCCGTGACAAATGGAGTGATAAATGGAGACTCATGCCCGCCGTGATCATGATACTAATCGTGGAGAATCCTGCTCCCCTTAGAGCCACCAGGGGCGAGGCGATTCCGACATCGGAAACAACTACATATATACCTCTCATTTCCTGGATCCTAACTCGAATATAGGCATATATTTACCTCCAGTTTCCATGCTGGTGCGGAGTTGATATGTATTCGTATTCTGAAGAATTCTTTCCGCAGAGGACAACGGCGTAGAACATCTACCGACTTCGATGGGACCTGGACATCACTCCCGTCACTATAACCAGGCCTTAGCCAATATCAAGATCACCTCGTCCTTTGAGTCGTCATAGAAATTTCGAGCAAGCACCGTATCTCTGAAACAAGAAATTAGGCAAGACAGTGATATCTGCTTGCTAAATTGCTAATATGATCCGATCTTGAATGCCGCACTAGAGATTTACGCAGACAACACTTCGTAAGAGGAAACGGCGAAAGCCTGGCTATATTCGACAATGCCTGGGCAGTATAATGGATACTCATGAAGTGGCCGTACGGGCTTAAAACGTAACCATCGAAAAGTCAATCGTTCCTGATGAACATGGCATCACTTTTCAAAGTTTCATTTATTCTCGCGTCTGCTATCACGCAGCACGTATCGTTTACACCTCCGAACGTCCCCTCGAGTGAAGAGACTATTCCCAAAACGTTCAATGAGCGGGTGCTCACTCGGTTAATTATGTACGGGTTTCCCATTATGAAAGTGAGTGTTGCTACTGCTTGTCCACGACCATTTCTATACAGCGATATGCTAGACATTTTACTGGATTGTTTCTGTCGCAGAGCTCATTATCATTACCTCTCACACATCAGACTCTTTGTCCGTTATACAAGCCATTGCACAACACGCGGCCGGTCACGGGATTCGTGACACGCCTATCACTTTCCCTTTCATCTTGGGCACCACACTTGCTGTCGCAGGGGGTCTCGTCCGTTGGTGGTGTTATCACATCCTCGGTCGCTTTTTCACATTCCAAATCAGTGTCCGCAAAGGACACCATATTGTCACGACAGGACCATATGCTATCATACGCCATCCAGCATACACAGCAGGTATCATGCAGCTGATTGGGTTGGTAATGCTTCACGGATCGCCCACTTCGTGGCTTAGACACTCCGGAGTTCTAGATATTCCTGGACTCAAATTGGCTGTGGTGTCATGGCTTGCGGGAATCACGCTTCTTGTAATCAACCTCGTGTTTAGGGTCAACGAAGAAGATGAAGCACTGAAATCGGCTTTCGGAGACAAGTGGACGAGGTGGGCGAAGGTGGTCAGGTACCGACTGATACCTGGTGTCTACTGAACCCATTGCACTGGACATATTGGTATTTTGCGATAATTACAACCATTCCCCGTTCAATCTTAGATCTAGATGACTTGCTCGTACGAGAAGACCGTTTCTCCCTTTCCTCGTCTGAAGTTGGAGGGTATTTATTTCAAAGTTTCATTCTACAATAGCGCTTAGTGTCTTTTTTGATTGACGGTGACACTGGTAACTAGACTGTAGAGAATAGACAGTTTGGAGTAAAATAGGTGGGAATCAGCGACGCCGAAGTAGTTTTATGAGCAATTTGCGTTTTGTTTTGCAAGCAAAATATTAATTTTGTTTTCGCAGTTCGTCCAAAACGGGCAGACTCGGAGTCTGCGCATTTGCATCGGGGTTATATGCGACTGCCACGGCGTTGACTTGTAAAATTCAAAACCGGACCGAACTAACTTGTCCTATATACATCCGAGTTGCATTCAAGAACGGTAACAATACGGAGGATTCGACGTTCTGTGCTGTTCACGAGAGGCCGTAGGTGTGGCGGTCATGGAACTTATGGTTACTTCTTCCACCATACGAATGGAAATTCGGGTGGCACTTTAGCCAGTGGCCGGGCCATATTCATGGAGTATCATACCGCTCCCCTTGACTCCACCGAGGCGGTTTTAACATGGGAAATAACTACGTGTATATCTGTGACCGTTGAGGATCCCAACGACTCAAATGTAAGCTTCTTTTACCATGTCTTTCCTTCCAGTTCTATGTTGATACGGAGCTCATATATATTCTTTTCTTGCAGAATTGCTATCGACTTCGGTGGGACCGGACATCGTGCGTGTCGCCGTAACTAGGCTTTTTCGATACCAAAAGCACCGCAAAATGAATCCCTTGTCACGGAAATTTCTAGCAAGCGTCATATCTGAAACTTCCACATAGCGCGGCTCCGAAATGGACGTATCTTTGCAACAAGGACCTCAAGTCAGGTTGAAGAAACAGATGAGATGTTTGCTTGTCATGAACATGATCCGACCTGGAATGCTGCATTGCAGGATATAGAGTTCTGTAGCTTACGAAGACGACTAAGAGGAAATGACTATCTTCAATTGACCACGCCGTGCTATCGCTTTGTGAGTGACCATGACTTTGTGAGTCATTTTTGATGTATAGTGAGTCTGTCAGACAATGAAATGTGATAAACCGCTGACCCCCTGGCTGGATTTATCAGTTCCTGTGCGAAGTAGTGGGCACTCACGAAGTGACCGTACTAGTAGGGAATGATGGCGCTTTGTTTTAGGGACAACTAGTTTAAATTCTTCGTTCTTCACCTCCACCATTCTCAGGGGTGTAAGTCAGGCAAGTAACTTGTGAAGTTGCACTTTTTTGGACTGCAATGCGGGTGTTTCGTGGACTATGTTTATGGTGCAACTCTTACAGTACGTGATGCTAGTCACTCTTACATGCGACCTCATTCAGCCATCAGATCCAGAGCACATATTATGGAGCGTAAGTCAACCCCGAATTGATACGCGGCACGACACTGTCCGCTACCTGCTCCCTTGTTAGATGCAAGGTGATGTTTATTTCCGACAGTCGTCGGCAAGCAAGTTAAGGATACTTCTGAGCTATTCACAACTAGTTTAGTCTGTTTGTCTTCTCCGACACCAACATGGCAAGTTAAGTTTGAATGTTGAAGGGCTGAAATGGACTGGCATTCTATCATAGGCAAGTGATGACTGTTTGTATAAATGCCGACATCATGGACGGCTAGAGCATGTCAACGCTGAAATGCAGGAATACGAGCTGACGTGTATAGCTTCTGGACGATGCAGGTGCTTCAACCATCGAGTATAGCCTCTGCGAGACATTTATGAATAAAACGCAACCATTGAAAGGTCAGTTTCACTTCATGAAGATGGCGTCACTTATCAAAGTTCCACTTATTCTCTCGTCTGCTATCACGCAGCAAGTATCGTTCACACCCCCAAACGTTCCCTCGAGTAAAGAGATTATTCACCAAACATTTAATGAGTGGGTCTTCACTGGGCTTATTATATACGGGTTTCCGGTTGTGAAGGTGGGTGTTTGATTTGCCTATCCACAATCAGTTTTACAGAACGATGCTCCAGGCAATTTACTGGGCTGTTTCTTTCGCAGAGATCCTTACCATTGTGTCTCACACGACGGACTCCCTGTCTTTCATACAAGCCATTGCACAACACGCGGTCGGTCACGGGATTCGTGACACGCCCATTACTGTCCCTTTCATCTTAGGCACTACACTTGCTGTCGTAGGGGGTCTCATGCGCTGGTGGTGTTTTCGCACCCTCGGTCACTTTTTCACATTCCAACTCAGTGTCCGCAAAGGACACCATATTGTCACGACAGGACCATACGCCGTCATACGACATCCATCATACACAGCAGGTATTATACAGATGACTGGCATGGTAATACTGCACGGATCTCCCACTTCATGGCTTAGACGCTCCGGAGTTTTAGATTTTTTCGGACTCAAATTAGCCGTGGTGGCATGGTTAGCGCAGATTACACTTCTCATTATCAACATCGTGTTTAGGGTCAATGAGGAAGATGAAGCACTGAAATTGGCTTTCAGAGACGAGTGGGCGAGGTGGGCGAAGGTAGTCAGGTATCGGCTGATACCTGGCATCTACTGAACCCATTGTACTTGACACGTTGGTGTTTTGCGATGGTTACAACTATTTCCCGTTTGGTCTTAGCTCTAGATGACTTGCTCATACAAGAAGACCGTTTCTCCCTTCCCTCGTTCGAAGTTGGAGGGGATTCATTTCAGAGTTTCGTTCTACAATAGCGCTCAGTTTCTTTTTTAGTTGACGGTGACACTGGTAACTAGACTGTAGTATTTTGTATTAGTCTTTTTTTCGACTTTCTATCTGTATTCCCGTTTATCATGATATGCTCCTAGGCTAGCCTGATATTTCATACTATAAACCGTGACAAAGTGGGCGCAGTGGCATCTCGATCAAATGAGATTCTGTTCGCTGATATGCTCTGAAGCAAGTACAAGATCCGCAAAAGCCCAAGAAGAAATACACGGGAGGTTCTGGATAATGTTTCAACGTCCAGACTCGCAGCGAGGACTCTCGCTATTGCACTACCCGGTGCCTAATTCAGACTCAGGCTCAAATACTGACTGAGCGTCTGCGTCAGTGTCGAGCACAGACAGTAATAGTTTGCATCGTAATATCCAGTACCTTATATTGCATTTACACCGGTCGTATGGACTCGGTGCTTTGTACATGTACATGAATCGCAGCAATCAAAAGTTATCATTCTTCGTAAGTGATGACCTCAGTACTCTCTTCATCACTCTTGACCGGCTGCATCTCCTCGTCACCTTCGTTCGAGTGGTCATAGTTCGTGACCTGGCGCGCAGACTCTTCACCGACTCCCGCAAAGTGTATTGACCCAGTGATCATGATCGGTTCCAAGTCCAACCGACGAGAACAATGTTCCTTGAAGTTGATTACCATGCGGGTGCCAATTATGGTCTGGACAAGCATGATGAACGGGATAGATATATTTGCGTGTAGGGCCTGATTGCGTGCAGGGATCAATGAGTAACAGTGAGCAATACGTCAAAAATGACCCAATAGAGATCTCACAGCGGCATTCCGCCACAGGCTCATGACGATAATGCACATCGCCAGGTTTCTAGATAGATCAATTATCAACCGGTGATTAGAAACGCACGAAAAAAGGATGATGCTAACATGAAAAAATACAAAATGCTGTCTCGCACGAGTATACTCATGAACGAATTTACGCGCAAGCTTGAGGTACCAGGGGTGGCCTTCCTCTCTCTCATATTATTGAGGGAAACTCTAATGGCTAAGAAGAAGAGTAATAGCTCGAAGCAAAAGACGGGTATGAACAGATAAGTGAAATCTGTATTGATCCCGGAGAAGGTGCACAGGTGCTTCCCAGAAAAGCTTGAAGACTCGTTGGTGACTGGTAATGTTTAGTGAACAAGTGTGTGTGGCTCCACGTCTCTTTGGAGTACGTACCAACTAATTGGCTTGCTGGGCCAATGGTTCTCCAGATGATTACAATGACAGCCAGGACCTCGCTGAAGAAACCAAAGACCAATACCATGAGTATCCGCCTAGTCCGCCGGTACATAGCATATATTCGAAGTTGCATGATGCCTGTGCGAGTGGTGTTAACGTTGAATTATCTATGCACAAATGTGATTCACACTGAGTAAGCCACGAACACAAAAGAGTACCCCACGCTCGGACCTGGAAAAGCCGAAAGCCTTGGGTATAAGTCAGATGCTGGCCATATCGAATACGAAATCAATGGACTTGCATCTGAAGAATGCGTGAAACCAATGCTATCAGCAAAAAGTGCAAATAAAGCGCGAAATAGACCATACTCCTGTAAACGACTTCATAAGAAAACCACAAATCATACGTTTAGACAAATGTGCTCACTTGTGCTGATGCATCTTCAGTGAGGCACACTAGAGCGCGTGAGAGAGATAACTTGTGAGATAAATATTAACATACGATATACGCCAATGCTAAGAACACATCAGATTACTGATAAGAGCTAAACACCAGGGCTTACATCACGACGGAATCGCCCAGGTAGCGGTCCTAACCAACGTGAAGATTAGAAAAATCTATACTAGTTGCACATACCAATAGATATAAGGCGGCCACTATTGAAGGCGGCCTCCGCTACCCATCAATGAAGTCAGCATATGACGAGCGGACACCATTTTTAAAGTTTTGACTTACCCATATATAATCTATCTAAGAGTCCAGCAACATCATTAAGTTTTGCTCGATTATGGCTTAACAGCGACTCACTTCACGAGCGAAGGTCAATGCTGAACAGAAGATGATTGAGTGAGTGGTCATAAGACTTGACGGATTGCATACAGTGATCATACAAGACGGCGACAGCGACAGCAACTGAAAGCAGTGTTTGGAATAAATCAGATTGGAAGTCGAGGACATCACTGGAACTAACTTTGCGCATAAGAAAACGAACTAAGGTCATTCGCTGTTGTTGTTGCAGTTAAACTCATACGTTGCAATGCGCTCAGCTAATATCAGGGATAGAAGAGCTCTGGGGAAAAGGTCATTAAAGTCGGTGGACAACGGAAAGGGCGGTTCCACAGTCGTACGATGGACTTATTATAATTTGGCTTTGAATGAGCATTCCAAAAGCACACGCATTTAGGGTCCTACTATTTGGGCAAAGGCGCTGATAACAAAAGGGGTGACATTTAGCACCAAACTTTGATTAGTGACAGAAGTACTTACGTTGAATTAGCATCGGGGATACTACTCATCAAGGGTCCAGAAGATCGCTTCTTGGACCTGAACCAAGTGGCACCCCAACTAGGACCCCGAAACTCAAATTTCAACATCGCGCTCAACAGCGCCAAGGCTGCCAAACGGCGCCTTCGTGCATCCATACTAACTCCTAGACCTTTCTCTTCTATCTAGACACACTCCAAAAAACCACAAAAACAATCAAATAAGTATATAAACCGTGAACAACACTAACAGACAGACTCTACAACTCATGGCGCCCACTAAAGCACCAGAGAAAAAGAACCAGTCAACTACGCTACCCCACACAACTAATCGTAACCCCACTGCCCAAAGGAATCAAATGCTGCAGGACGACATTGAGGCATTACCAGGAGCAGTCATGGGTTTGGACTCAGCTGAGAAGTATCTCACCAGTGTTCTCCTTCGCCAGGCTGACGAACCTCTCTCCCTGCTCCACTTGGTGGGCATCCTTTTCCAAGTCACCCAAATTGCCAAACTCATCCCACTTGCCATCACCAACGCTATCAGAGCTGTAGCTTTCATTCTCAAACAGCAAGCCGCCTCGGAAATAGCAGATGTAGTCGCCAAAGCAGCAGCCGACCAACTTACGAATTCCCTCTCGACCAACATCGTGAACAGTGTCATAGCTGCTATCACCCCTCAAGTAGCCTCCATACACACCACTGCAGAATCTTTGAAAGGAACGTTGGCACAATCGAAGCAACTTCATGATGTAATAGAAAGGGAAAAAGAAAAAGAGGAAAAAGAGGAAGAAAAGAATGATCTCAAAACTGCAGCCGAACACATCGAGGATGCAGTGGACACCCTATACGAATCCATCGAGGACTGCAATAACTCCTACAAGCTCCTCACACTGTCCCTCGAATTCACTCAGGACCGTCTCAACAACCTCGCGACTCAGCTCTCCCAAACCTCACCAGTTACCATGCAACCAACAGCCACTCCCCCAGCCTTCCCTACCTACAGTTCAATAGCAGCTGCCAATCTCCCCCCATCCATTGACCAAGTGGTAGCCAGAGCATCTCTTCGAGCCAAACAGATATTGCTTGACCCAACGCCAGGCCACTCTCTCTTCCCAGCAGAAGCCACCAATGCCACCATAGTGTTACAATCACGTTACTTGTACTATCAGTTACCTTTTTCTCTCTTTCTTATTTCGATCCATTCTTGCCATCTTTCCTGATACGTCGCTCGTATTCCTTTCTCACAGTCATCTTGGTCCGTGCGCACATATGACCTTATTTAAGCACGTGTATTATCACCTAGATACCTTACTTCAATCTTACTAGGTTTTACCTGGAACTTCCTTCGCTTAAGATCTCCAATCTTAAGTCGTCTGAATCGATCTCTTAGCCGAAGCACTCCTTCGCCTAAGTCAGAACTCTTGTTTGAGAAGACTATACGAAACTCAGCAACTAGACAGCTCTGTCGAGCCTTTGCTGTTAGAACTATCCTAGTTCGTAACAAAAGATTGAAGTCCAGAAACTAGGCACGTATATCCATACGAGCCTAACCAGAAACACCAGAAACCAGAACAAGAAGACAAACTGACATTGTTGACACCGAAACTCCAAGCGCTATCTCTTGGAACCCAGATACCTCCATTGAACATGTCTTCCATGAAACACTTCGAATTTAAGATCAACCACCCGCCTGTCTTTGATGGCGACAGAGATAAATCGAAATCCTTTTTGTTGTCATGTAATGCCTACATGGACATCAATGAAGAAATTTACAAGACAGACACCCAGAAGATTATCTTCATCACCTCCTTCATGAATGAAGGAAATGCAAGATCCTGGAAGGAAGAATTCCTAGAAGACGCCCAGACGATTACCTCTGCCAGACAAAAGAAGGGGTACGGATCCATGAAAGAATTCAAGGAAAGCTTTGATAAAGCTTTCGGACCGGTTGACCCAGCCAGTACGGCGCTTGCCAAGCTCCTTGAACTAAAACAAGGACCAGAAGGACTTCAGACATATATCGCTGATTTCCAGAGATTGCTTGCTCAAGCGAAGATCAAAGAGGAGCACATGAAGATCTACCATTTTGAGAATGGTCTAAATGACAAACTGTTAACAAAAATGTACAACGCTGGAGGAGTACCCAAGAACCTCGATGATTTCATCACAGCAATCGTCGACCTGGACAACTGCTATACTAGACTCCAAGCATGGAGAGGCAGAATCCCCCAGAAACAAGTCTTCAAATGAAACACTCGCGGCGATCAAAGATTCGTCCCCGCCAGAGATAGGGACGCCATGGTGATTGATAGATTAACCGATGAAGCTAAAGCAGAATATATGCGCATGGGTAAATGTTTCAATTGCCACCAGATTGGACATCACGCACGGGAATGCCTGAAGAAGAAAACCCAAAGGCCTGCGATAAGGAAGGTGGAAGAAGGAGAAGACGAGGAAGCCAGGAGAGTCGACGAGGATTTTTGAGCAGGAGAGCTACATCGACGGTAGTATCTCCAGAAGAAAATGTACGACTAATACGAGCAGTTGGAGAAAGAAAAGAGCTTTGTGTCCCCATGACTCTCATATCAAGGAAACAGAAAAACGTCGAAACCACAGCAGTCATAGACTCCGGAGCCGCGGGAACCTATATCTCTGAAGACTTCGTAAGGAAGCACAACATCAGGATGAAGAAACTCGAGAAACCCTTCCATATCCAAACAGCAGATGGAAGCTACTTCTCCAGTGGACCAGTGGAACGATACTGTGTACTCATCATCAAGATCGACCAAAGACTCATGGTCGGAAAGTCCAATATCACTTGACTAGGAAAGAAGGATCAAATCCTTCTTGGGATTCCCTGGTTACGAGCAATGAACCCCATTATAGATTGGACGGCACAAACCGTATCCCTTCCCTGAACTCCTAAATCCGACATCATAGAAAGATATGTACGAAATGGCTCAAAGAAAACCCTTCCAGAAAAAGAATTCAACACCAAAGAAGATGTATGGAAAGAACCATCAGCATCTCTTACCGAACTCACTGATGAAGGAGAGTTTCTTCGACGAGCCGAAGAGGTGCAGAAGTTCAGTAACAAGGCGCAGGAATTCGCTTCTGAAGAAAAGGAAAAGAAGAAGAAGACCTTCGACGAACTGGTACCAGCTTATCTCCACGACTTCTCTGACGTATTTGCAAAAGATGGCCTGAAAGAACTTCCCCCGGAAAGACCCGGTATTGATCATCGCATAGAAACAAAACCCGGTTTTTCCCCAAAGACGTCTAAAGTTTACCCACTCTCTCACAACGAAAGGATCGCTGTAAAAAAATTCATTGAAGAAAACCTCGCCAAGGGATTTATTGTCAAATCAAAATCTCCTCAAGTGAGCGGATTCTTTTTCGTTGGAAAGAAAAGCGGAGAGCTGAGACCATGTCAAGATTACCGGTTCTTAAATGAGCAAACCATTAAGAACACCTATCCTCTCCCTCTTCCCTCCTCTTTGATCGAACGGTTATACGGAGCAAAGGTTTTCATGAAAATTGACATCCGGTCCGGATACAATAATATCCGTATTCACCCTGATGACAGATGGAAAGCAGCGTTCATCACTGAAGAAGGGTTGTTTGAACCCACGGTAATGTTCTTCAGCCTATGCAACTCCCCGGCAACTTTCCAAGCATACATGAACGACACTTTTCAGGCTGAAATCAACGAAGGATGGCTCGTCATTTATATGGATGACCTACTCATCTTTTCAGTATCCACTGAAGAACACCAAAAACAAACTCGCACCGTTCTGGGCAAGCTTCGATGAGAGAAGTTGTTCGTCAAACCAGAAAAATGCACGCTCGACACTGATGAAGTGGAGTACCTCGGAATGATTATCCGTCCTGGAAGCATTGAAATGGACAAGGGAAAAACAGCAGGAATCTTAGAATGGCCCACCCCGAAAACAGTCAAAGAAGTCAGATCCTTTTTGGGTTTCTGCAATTTTTATCGAACATTCATTTCTCATTACTCTGATATTGCTCAACCCCTGATTGACCGCACAAAAAAGGATGTGCCGTTTTCCTGGACCCCAGTCTGCGACACTACCTTCCAAAAGTTGAAAAACTGCTTCACCTCTCATCCGGTACTCCAGAACCCCGACCCTCAGCGGCAATTCGCGATTGCCACCGACGCTTCTCTTGTAGCATCTGGAGCAGTGCTTCTACAAACTGATGAAAACGGCGTCTATCATCCCTGTGCCTATCTTTCTCAGTCATTCACTCCGCCCAAACGCAATTATCCCATCCATGATCGGGAACTTCTTGCCATTATCCGCGCTCTTACTCATTGGCGTCATTACCTGGAAGGACATCCTTCTCCAGTAATAGTGTTCACCGATCATATGAATCTGCTCTACTTCCGCAAAGCAGAACGACTATCTAGATGACAGGCACGGTGGCAACTTCTTCTCTCTGCCTACGATCTGGAATTGCATCACGTCCCCGGTACCAAACTAGCCGCTCCCGATGCCCTATCACGACGCCCAGATCACGGTAGCGGAGCAGATGATAATGCTGAATCCATCCTCCTTCCTGACTCCTGGTTCATACGAATGATTGATGATGACCTTCGCGAAGCAATCACCTCACCAGACCCCCTGCTTGATCCCATCTTCTCCGCTGCGCAAGACGCCCTCAACGGTCTGTGTCTCCCGCCAATGAAATCCTCCCTCTCCGATTGGCGTATCGACAACGGTATTCTTTCCTACAAAGACCGTGCCTACATTCCTCTGTCCTGCCGGCCACAGATACTCCGGAAACATCACGATCACCCTTCTGCAGGGCACCCTGGGCATTTTAAAATGGAAGAATTGGTAAAACGAGAAGCATGGTGGCCTGGGATGGGCACTTACATTAGGAATTACATCAATGGCTGCGCTCTTTGTCAGCAAATGAAAGTGGATACGCACCCTGTTTCACCTCCCCTTACCCCCATCGCTACCACTGCCACACGTCCCTTCTCCCAGATCTCCGTCGACCTTATCATGGATCTTCCCGTGTCTTCCGGATTCGACAGTATCATGGTCGTGGTAGACCACGGTCTTAGTAAGGGGGTGATTATCATCCCATGCCACAAGACGATCTCTTCGGAAGGGGTAGCCAAACTTTTCCTGAAACACGTCTTCAAACGATTCGGTCTCCATGACAAAGTGATCTCTGATCGGGGACCCCAGTTTTTGTCCAAATTCTCCACAGAACTAGCAAAGCTTCTCCAATATATGCTCGCACCATCCACTGCTTATCACCCTCAGACCGATGGACAAACCGAACGGCTAAATCAGGAATTAGAAACATATCTCAGGATGTACTGCCAAAACAACCCGTCTGAATGGGTGGAACACCTCCCTATGGCAGAATTTGTTCATAATCATAGAAAACATTCCGCCAAAGACGCCTCTCCCTTCTTCATTATGATGGGATACGAACCAAGAGGCCTTCCTTACATCATTCCTGAATCCAACGTACCCGCAGCAGAAGAACGTGTGAGAACTCTGCAGAAAATCAGAGAAGAAGCCGTATCTTGCCATAATATCGCGATGCAACGAATGGCAGAAAGATCCTACGGTCAGAAGTATCAGCCGTGGAAAGTAGGAGATAAGGTTTGGTTATCAGCCACTAATCTTCGGATAAAGCTACCTTCTCGGAAGATCGCCCCAAAAAGATACGGACCTTTCCCTATCACTGCCGTCCTTTCCCCGATCACTTTCACACTCCAACTACCGCCACAATGGAAGATCCATCCCACGTTCCACGCATCTCAGTTATCGTCCTATCGTGAAAATGAGACACACGGACCGAACTTCCTAGAACCACCCCCAGACGTCATAGAAGAAGAAGAGGAGTATGAGATAGAAGCCATCCTTGCCCATAAAGGCACAGCCAAGCGAAGAAGGTACCTGGTATCCTGGAAGGGGTATTCTTCTGCCAGCAACGAGTGGATTCCTGAAGAAAACCTGGAGAATGCCGAGGAGACGCTCAGAGCCTATAAAACCAGAAACTCGCTTTGAAATCACTCAGTACCTCGACGACATCGTTCTCTCTCAGATCAATCTATTACAACCAGAATGCCATTCCCCGCATCCACATACACCCTTCCCTACCAGTCCACTTTTGCCGACCCCCCTGCAAACAACAATGATGCCATCTATGAAACCTTCATTAATCAGGCCGAAGATCTCACTCTCATCGAGGCTGCTATCCTCTGCCCAGGACACGCCATTGAACTCACTCGCGTGCTCTTCCAACGAGACGCACATGCCATCAACCTCCTTATCAACATCGTCAGAGCCACAGAGCTCATTGAATGAGTCACCTGCCTTGTCGAGGACAACACGGTTCGTCACAGCCTTATGCACATGCAGAGGTGCATACGCAACTTTGCTTTGCATCTTATTCCTGAGGAAGTTAAAGACGATATTAGAACTGTCATCCACATTGTCGCTGAGTGAACAGCAGGGGTTGCTCACCCACCTTCTCCTTCGGAACCCGATGCCGAGGATGGAGTCCCTCCACCTCCTTATCAGAATGCCGCACCTACTCTGCCCTCTAGCGCTCCTAATGAGTTACTGGCTGCGGTCAATAATCTCATGCAAACCACCGAGGCAATCATCGCCTTGCTCAGAGAAGAAAGACAAACACAGGAACGCCTGAACGAGGAACGCTTAGCAATTCCCGTACCTGCCCCTACCACACCAGTCAACGAGCCCGTAACAGAAACCATTGAACACCCCCCTCACCTTTACTCCGCCTTCTCCACCACACATGAAGAAATAGCGACCTGCCCAAATAACCAGTACCTCTCGCACTACGAAGTTCAAGACCTCGCAAATGCCCTTGCCGCGCTTCACATTCACCCGCCATTGGTCATCCCAGATTCTCTCTCTTTGCACTCTTTCACCGATGGGATCATCCCTATGCAAGCGCTAGGGCAGACACAACCTTCCACTCCTGCTGAGCTAATCGTGGAGGCAGAACAGGGTAATGTCGAGCACCCCATGCGAAGGACTCATGCAACCACTAAAAGGCGAGCACGAGGGCTAAGGGCCCGTGCTGATAAGGGAAAGAAGCGCGCTACAAGCGCAGATGAGGCTTTAAGCCCCAAGCCAGGACCTTCACCGCTTCAGGCGTCTTCCTCGAACCCCAATGAGAATAGAGTATGCAGGTACTGCAAGAGCCTCGGTCACCGTCAGGTAAATTGTCCCGACTACTATTGCCGCATTTGCCGGGAATTATCCCCCGGACACCTTTCGTTCTACTGTCCGCAATACTCAGGCAATCTGCCCACCACTCTGACGTGGAAGGACGAAGGGTTCTACAGAGAGCTCGCAGCCTGGGAGATGGCTAGAGACGAAGCATACGTCATCCAGTGCAGGGAGGAAGAGGCGCTCTACGAAATAGAGCGTATGAGAGCTGGGGCTGTTGATGACGATCTGGACTATGTAGATGACCCGGTTTACTGGGCAAATCAAGACGATTAAATTCGGTGACTTTAACCCTAGTAAGGGGGTAATGTTACAATCACGTTACTTGTACTATCAGTTACCTTTTTCTCTCTTTCTTATTTCGATCCATTCTCGCCATCTTTCCTGATACGTCGCTCGTATTCCTTTCTCACAGTCATCTTGGTCCGTGCGCACATATGACCTTATTTAAGCACGTGTATTATTACCTAGATACCTTACTTCAATCTTACTAGGTTTTACCTGGAACTTCCTTCGCTTAAGATCTCCAATCTTAAGTCGTCTGAATCGATCTCTTAGCCGAAGCACTCCTTCGCCTAAGTCAGAACTCTTGTTTGAGAAGACTATACGAAACTCAGCAACTAGACAGCTCTGTCGAGCCTTTGCTGTTAGAACTATCCTAGTTCGTAACACATAGCTAAGAGCATCTCTGATATCCTCTCTGTAATAAGTGGCGAGGGAACCCCAACAGGCGCAGTCCGCATGGTCCAGCGCCTTCGTAATGGAGGTCTAATAGTGGAGCTCGACAATAAACAACTAGCAGGCTGGCTCAAAGGC
Organism: Suillus hirtellus; assembly: GCA_016695485.1. Classification (NCBI taxonomy): domain Eukaryota; kingdom Fungi; phylum Basidiomycota; class Agaricomycetes; order Boletales; family Suillaceae; genus Suillus; species Suillus hirtellus. Next base: position 58,317 of record MU172338.1, read on the forward strand.
CCTACTGGCCGAATGCTGCTTGAGTCTCAACTGGACTCGCCGGCATGCATACGGGATAGGACCTATTCCATCGTAATTCAATTCCTGCTGATCACTTACGAGATAGAACGCAATGACTTCCCTTGTCACATTGAAGCTGAAAACCACCTCCCTCCCAATTCGATAGCATCCATCCATTGGATCAAGCCCCCACAACGTCATACAAAAGAGCAACGCACCGCCTTCGCACTCCTCCAGGTCAAGGATGTCGAAACCGCCAACAACATCTTGAAGGAGGGCATATGTATTGATGCCCATCGCTATGCCGTCAATAAGGACCACAAGGAACCCCTACGCTGCGCCAAATGCCAGAAATTTGGACACATGGCTCGCAACTGCTCCTCTCCTCATGACGTTTGTGGCACATGCAGTGGCCGACACTGGACTAAACAGTGCAATGCGTTCCGAACCGAATGCTGCGTAAACTGCAAGAGCCAAAACCACACCAGCTGGAGTCGCAAGTGTCCGGAATTCATCCGTCGCTGCAAAACCTTAGACGAACAATACCCGGAGAACAAACTCCCCTTCTTCCCTACCAGCTCCACCTGGAACCCGACCACCCATTCCTCAAGGGCACCAATTTTGACGCCCAATCGTTCTACTTCTCCTTGCACCACAGAGCCGCACACACCACCCCCCGCTATCAACACAAGCGAGCCACTACCCAGCAAGCAATCCACTCTCCCCTTCAAACGAATCGACCCCTTGCAGCCAACTGCAAGCGCATCTGCCCCACCAATGAGTTCTCACCCCCCCCTCAACCCCCTCGACTATGTCCACACCTGCGACACCATCAACCTCCTCGACATCCACATCCCTCTCTACCCTGTTGTCATCACCCACTCCCTCAATGTCCACCTACACGACCCCCATTGCCAGCCCTAACTCACTCCTCCCTAATGTCTGAACAACCCAACCCCGCTCCTGGCAGTCTTCGGATTTGGCAGCAAAACCTGAATGCCTCATTAGCGGCTCAAGAGTCGCTGATGAACAGCCAGGATATCACTAACCACGATCTTTTAATAATTCAGGAACCATACATTAACTTCCTTCGTAACACTCACGCCAGCCACCGCTGGCATGTCCTATATCCTACTAACCATCTCACTCACCCTCAGGAACGCTCACGAGCAATCACCTTCGTCAACACCTCGCTTGACACGAACACATGGCGACAAATCCCATTCCCATCATCTGACGTGGTTATTGTACAAATGACCGGTGACTTTGGTGCATGCACCATTGTAAATATATATAACGACTGTACCCACCAGAATACCCTAACTGCCATGGAGACCTTCCTCAGCCAGAACATCGCTCTGCTTCGTCCAACGGCAGATGACCACATGCTATGGCTGGGCAACTTCAACCGCCATCACCCCATGTGGGAGGACATTCGTAACCGCCACTTATTTAACTATCTGCTCTTTCAACTGCTTATTGACCTGATCGCTGACTATGGTATGCTACAGTTACTCCCTTGCGGCATCCCCACCCTCCAATCCAACAGCACCAGCAATTGGACTCGGCCGGACAACGTTCTAGGCACAGAGGGCACTCTCGACGCCGTCATTGCATGTGACACTGAACCAGCGAAACGAGGCCCCAAAACGGACCACCTCCCTATCATACTAACACTTGAATTAGCAGTCACCTGAAAAGATGACGTCCCTCGCCCCAACTGGCGCGAGGTCGACTGGGAGAAATTCAAAAAGGTCCTTAGCGCCATGCTTGCACCCACCCCTCCACTCCCGCTTGCCTCAGAGGAAGAATTTCAGCAAATGGCCAAATCTGTCACGCAGGCCATCACATCCACCGCCGAAGCATGCATACCTCTAGCAAAACCCTGTCCACATTCCAAACACTGGTGGACACGTACCCTCTCCGACCTGCGCAAGCAAGTCACAAAGCTCAGCCAAAAATCCCACCAGATGCGTGGTCTCCCAGATCACCCATGCCATCGGGAACACAAGGCTCTCAAAAACCACTATGCTGACGAAATTGCTGCCACCAAGAAGCAGCATTGGCAGGATTGGCTAGAAGATATCGAGGGTAATGATTTATGGACCGCTAACCACTACATCTCTTCCACTCCAAGCGATGGAGGAAAGTCACACATACCCACCCTTCTCACCAAACGACCGGATGGCAGCGAGATAGAAGCTGCCACCAATGCTGAAAAGAGTGCCGTCATTGCAGAAGCTTTTTTCCCCCCTCCTCCGATCACTGACTCTGTCCCCACTGAATACATTTATCCAGACCCAATAGCTCCCCATACTCCCATCTCATTAGCCCAGATCACTTGCGCCATCTCGAAGCTTAGCGGATATAAGGCCCCAGGGCCCGACGGCATCCACAATATCGTCTTCAAACAATGCTCTGACATACTAACCCCTTATCTAGTCCATCTTTTTAATGCCGTTTTCACCTATAATACTTACTATGCCCCTTGGAAGACCTTCACAACGGTCGTACTCCATAAGCCTGGCAAGCCGAATTACACCGTACCGAAGGCCTATCGCCCTATTGCCCTTCTCAACACCACATGCAAACTTCTCACTTCCGTCGTTGCTGAACAACTAACTTATCTACTAGAACACCATCATCTCCTGCCGAACACCCACTTCGGCAGCTGCCCAGGTCGCTCCACCACTGATTCTCTCCACCTCCTGGAACATACCATCAAGAACGCATGGCGCTCACACAAAGTCGCCTCGGTACTGTTCCTGGATATTGAAGGTGCCTTCCCGAATGCAGTCACCAAACGGTTGTTGCACAATATGCGAACCCAGCGCCTGCCTTCAGCACTCATCAATTTCATGGAACGAGTCCTCACGAATCGCAAGACTCAGCTGCACTTCGACGGATTCACTTCAGATTGGATTGATATTAATAATGGTATAGGACAGGGCGACCCTCTCTCAATGATTCTTTATATTATTTATAGCGCTGACCTCATAGACATCGCGAAACCCAGACTAGGACGCGCATCACTATCAGAACTAACCCTTGCCTTCGTAGATGATACAGCCCTGGTGGCCATAGGTAAAGATTTCAATGATACTCACCGCATCCTCAAGGACATGTTAGAACGGCCAGGCAGAGGTTTTGATTGGTCACAGGATCACAACTCCAAGTTCGAGACCAACAAGTTCGCACTAATCGACTTCTCCATGAATAGAAGAAAGGACCATCCAGCACTACTCCTTCACGGAGTGGTCATTCGTCCCTCCCCTACTCACCGTTTCCTAGGAGTCATCATTGACCAAGAAATGCGCTGGAAGGCTCAAGTTGACAATGCCCTGGCCAAGGGCCTAGCCTATGTCCTGCAGCTCCAACGATTGTCCACCATGTCCAAAGGTATCCCGCTCCACCTCATGAGGCAACTCTACCAGGCTACAGCTGTTCCCAAAATGCTCTACACGGCTGACCTCTGGTTCACACCAGCATACTGTGAAGGCACTGACACACTGCAGCGAGGCTCTCTAGGAGTGGCCAAGAAACTAACCTCCATCCAGCGCATTGCCGCCATTGCCATGACCGGAGCCATGAGGAGCACC
>MU172338.1:79938-131771 GCA_016695485.1 Suillus hirtellus
AGTAAACGTTTTCTTAGGGACAGGCGCTATGACTGAGCGCTTACAAGACTTCGAATTTAGAAAGGAATAATGATTTGTATTAGGAACTCGTGACAACATGTCATTTTCGTTTTGATTTTTTTTGCTAATTAAATCAACGGTTCGAGGGTTCGAACGCGTTCTGAACCTGAACTGAACCCTTGCGAACGCGTTCGAAGGCGTCCGGTCCAGGGTTCGGCCATCTTGCTTGAACCTGACCACTGGTCGAGTTCGGGGTTCGCAGATATAGGGTGATGAACCTAACCGAACCAGACTTCGGCAGCACTAGACGCCATGATAAATGCAAGGCTAGTTCATATAGGAGATAAAGTACCGAAGTCAGGAAAACATGAGACACAAGATGAAACATGCTGCGAAAGACGGCCGAACTCTGGTTGAAATGTGTGAGCACCCTTACATCATTTGCACAGAAAACACACCAAAACTACGGTCATTCGTAAAGCGAACTGCAGCATCAGCTTTCCCTTTCATTGTGGGTGGCTGCGATTTAAGCGTAGAATCGAGGGCGAGATCCGCTTTCACCATTATCAGGAAATGCTTTCTTCTCTTTGCCTGAGTCTGGTAGGCGAGATTTATAACCACCAGTATCACCTTGTTCAATGCGGGTGGTGTCGCCTGGTTGATATGACCTTTGCCCTTGAGAGTACTCTAGACATTCCCATTCCCGACAAGAAATGATCCAAGATATGCAGGATGATCAAATGATGCTTGTCCCGCACATGTCTGAACTTTGAGAGGTAAGAGCCGGTACACTTGCGTGTTCTGAAGACAAAGTTCAAATAGTGAAATTGTCCGAGTCATGCTGATAGTGTCCACTGTCCGGACGAAGTCGTAGAGCGGAAAACTACACCGATGGCACGAATTGATCGTTTTAGCATTTCATTTGATTGGCTGGTAAGGATCATGTGACGCCTACCCACGCCTCCGGCCCTCCGCCAGCAGGACACCCAGTTCAGTTTATCTACTCAACCTTCTACTAGGCTTCTACTATGTTTTGGAAATACTTTACCGATGCTTCTGCTACGTCAGTTGCCTCTGTACTTGCACCAAGCGGTCCTGAGGTAGACTCCAAGGTCATTGACGCCAAGCTCGAGGACCAAACGAAGCAACAGGAGGTGATGATCAAGATTCAAGACACTCAACAAACAGCTATCTCACTGTGAGAGTGATTTGGCTACTCAGATGGATCTCGTGAGCACACTACAGACATTATTAAGTGACTCTAAGCAGAATTGTATGTATCTTTTCCTGATCACTCTAGTGTTTAAGCTAACCATTTATATTTGTCTTGTAGTTCTCAACGCGCGCATGCAAGCAACGGAGCTTGTGAGGGAACGAGACTCGCTTAGTTCCCAAATTTAGGGCCTTCGCAACGAGTTACAGGAAGCGCGCCGTGAGGTTGTTATTGTTCGGAAATCGATCGTGGAAGACAAACAGTCCCTCGAATCACATCTTGACGAAGGACGACGTGCGAAGGAACATGCTCGTGCGCAGCTCAACTCTCGGATTCGGAGGAGCTACAAAAACGCAAATCGAAGTTTGCTTGTCTATAGCGTGCCTGTCAATCCTGCATTCGTATCTATTCGGCTTGTGAGTTGTTGCGACTCGTGTCGGACCTCTATGCCTATCCTTTTTGCATTTTGTTTATTATACCAGTAAACAGTTTTCGCGATCTACGAGATCGGTTAGCGATCGTGTCTCTTGCGTAATCATGTGAGTTTTGGAACTAAAGCAGACGCGACTGTTTACCTCGGATATTATGTTTTGAAGGATCTTCAGCAGCATTGATTGGTCTATGGTGTTGAAGCATGCTTGCACGTCAACTTTGACGAAATATGGTTTCGGACTATGACTCATACACGGGTCAGTGATAAGATTCCAATTGAATTGATTAAGCGGATGGGGGCAAATGCGAGTTGTCGTTGGCGCAAGATCCCTTATGCTTCATGCTACAGAAGCGTAAGAACTAAGCCACACCAGTAATTCTGTATATGGTCCTCTAGCACATTGTGCTTTTGACCGGCCTGTGCGATTTTTTACGTTCTGATACAGCGAACTCAAACCAGAAGATGAAGCGTTGCAACTCGAAGCAAATTATAAGGATTTAAATAAATCTGTACAATAATGCCTCCTGTTTGATTTTGGCTTCAGCAAAACAGTAATGGCCCGGAAGTAACGACAGAAGGACGTGATCAATTAAGAAACGTAAAACGAGCACCCAGTCCATATCCATATGTAATGGAGCAAAAAACCGGTCGCGATTCTAGTTCGCGACCCATCCTCAATGAACTGATATAAAAAGGTCAATGAAAAAAAAGGAAAGTGCTAGTAAGTAATTGTGAGGCAATGCATAGTGATAATGAGTCTTGAGATGAAGGATACAAGATTATTGTTTGACTTTGACTTGGTGAGAATGCGGAAGCAGCAGAAGAGAAGAAAAAGGGACCGGTCCCGCGGTCGACTGGATCGTGATCACTGACGAGGAGAAGCAAAGAGAGACAGCATTTTCTCTGCTCCTTCTTTGTACTTCTTAAGCTTTTTGGTCTTAAGCTTCTCGGGCTCCTCAGTGTGAGCGGTCGGGACTCCCCTCGTCGATTCGGGTGAAAAAAGGGTTTCTGGTATCGTATCACCGTTTGACTGATCCGACGAGAGACTTTCGCCGACTGAAGTTGCTGATTCTTTCGACTTGAGCGATGGGGACATTGGCGTTGGACTAGTGCCCGAAACGGAAGGTGAAAGGAGGCCACCACTTGATACCGATGATAGCGTAGCGGATGTGGAAGGAGTGAGGGTTTTTGCAGTAGATGACTTGGTGGTGGGAAATGATGATGGCGGAGACTTTGCACGGAGGAACTGCCTGGGCGTTTTTCGGAACTTCAACGCGGGTGCACGTCCACGACGATGCTTCTCTGATGGACTAGGTGACTCTGCCGGGTCGGTACCGTGAACATCAGACTCTTTTGACATGCCAGAAAATGAGCGTCCACCCATCCGTTGTGAAGGGGTTGATGCTTTGCGGAATACGGCCAACCGGTATCGGTCGACAACACCCCGAGCAAACAAGCTTGTGCCCTTGGTACCATTGCGGTCCTCGCCATCCCCAGCTTCAATAAAGTCCCAGTCCTCCTCCTCTTCCTTCTCAGTGCATTCTTCCTCGTCAGGGCCATCGGAAAGGAAGCGGTCAAGTGCAGGGACACCAGACTTCTCTCGGCGATTACGTGTTGAACGATGGGCGCTCGGCCGAAGAGCGGCTGGCTTTGTGACCTTTTGCTTGACGTCCTTGGCTGGTGGAATAGGCACAATCTCTTGAGGCGGCGACGTGGGAGTAGTCGGTAACGGTGATTCCTTGAGAGGAGTAGATGGTGGCTCTGAGGGTGTGACAGGTTCAACTGGGGTTGCAGGTTCCTCAACCAGTGTTGCAGTCTCTTCTTGCGATTGAACGATGATCTCGGCGGGTTGTTCCTCTGGTAGGACTTGTAGTCTGGCTTCGGGAGTCTTCGGTTCTGGAGTCGTTTCATCGACAACAGGTGATGCCTCCTCGACCTCCGGTTGCAGAGGGGTATCCGTAATATTTGAAAGAATCTCTGGTACTTCTTCCTCATCGGTCTCTTCCCGTTCAGATTCTCCAGATACCACATCATCGTCATCATCGTCCAGGATGACAGAATGCCGACCCTTGAACGAATACCCATCAAAGACATCGACGCTCTCGTCAATTGGATGCACTGATGGGCTACGGGAATGCGAGGGTGTCGTGCTTGAATCCTCGCCTTCCCCATCTGTAGGCTCAGCGTCCGTTTGGTCACGATCTGTATCAGTCTGTTCCTGATCGTTCGGGTCGTCAATCACTGGTTCCATATCCAGGAAAGTGTCATCGAAGTTCTGGGTATCACTGGCATTGGATGGGTCAATAGGTGGGATATAGGGGGCTAGAGGGATAACACCAAGTAAGCACATCTATCTATCGCAGCAGCAAATATGCCTCACGTATGTAGCGCTTGTAATACACGTGCGACCAGTCACTGAAGGGGAAGAAATCAGGATCAGGAAAGTTGGCCTCGTGATAAACTCACATCATAGAGAAGTACGGGTGCCGCTTGATCCGCGGCTCGCACATCCTAAGTGCAGGATTTCGTTGCAAGAGCTATGCGAAGGCAACTATAAATGATTTGTGGTCATGAATAAGAAGCATCACCCACCCCTCTAATCAAGCTCTTGGTATCTTGGTCAATCGCTCTATCCTCAGGGAATTGCAGCTCATCCTGCAGGACCCTGACATACATGTCGGAGTGATTATTCGCCCAGAATGGCGTCTATTGCGCATATGAGTAGCCGTCGAAGCTTTAACCCAGGGCACTTACAATTCCCGTCAGCATCTCATAAAGCATGGTGCCAAAACTCCACCAGTCGACCTCGTAACTATATGGCAGTCCTTGAATCACCTCCGGAGCCAAATACTCTGCTGTGCCACAGAAAGTCGTCGTCGCATCCATAGGGCCAACAGTCTGTCCATGCCATCCCATTACAGCGTCTTGACTCTTTTCGCCCTTCATCCAGGGCGGCGTCGCAGGTTCACTGCCCGGAGCCGAATAGAACTCGCCTCGTGTGGGAGTAGGAGGCGCGGTCATTGCAGCTACACGGCGTGGGAACTCTTTTGAGAGGCCAAAGTCTGTCAGTACGATGTGCCCATCAGCACCAATCAGGATGTTTTCAGGTTTCAGGTCACGGTAGATGACGCCGGCTGCATGCAGGCCCTCGACACCCTCGACTATCTCCGCGGCGTAAAACCGGGCACGGTCCCGACCTAGCCTACCCCAACGTGCAAGCTGCGTGGCAAGGTCACCGCCTGGGTGGAAGTCCTAGGAGAAAACGCCATTAATGTGCGTGTTGTGCACTTCTATGAAGAAGCATACCATGACTAAAAATAGATTCTCCTTATCATGAAAACTCCACCAGAGCTTGACAACGAATGGGTCTTTCGACTCTGCTGCCATCCGTTTGAGCACAGCTTGTTCGGTCAACGTGTGTTGCAGTTCCTGATGTGCCAGTACATGACGCTTCGTGATCGCCTTCAGGGCATACAGATCCGAGCTCGTCTTGTGTTTCACAAGTAAGACCTTGCCGGCACACCCCTTTCCAAGGACACGCATCATCTCAAAGTCATCAATGACGACCTTGCGTTTTGAGCGCTTCTTGGGTTCCTTGTTCGCGTCAGTCGACTTGGTACGATTCTTACGTCCTCCAGTGTTGGTGCTGATCGAAGAGTCATCGCCCGTTTGGGAACTCGTACCTTCCTGCAATGTCGAGGAGGTGTATACTCGCGACAAACGGCTAGCTTTATCGGGATCGGCAGAGTGGGAACGAAGTATTCGGGAAGCTTGGACCTCTGCAACAGGCGTAGACACAGCTGTCTCTTCCCCATCGGCTGCGTTGGGAACTGCAAGTTCTGCCTCTATGGGTGTAGGAGCTGCTTCGTCCACAACGACAATGTCCTCAGGCGCTTCAGTAAGAGGAGCCTCATCCGCAATAGGAGCTAGAGCCTCCACCTGAACAGGAATAGACTCTACATCCTCTTCTTCCTCTTTGATACCCTCCTCCCTCAAGTCACCGGCAGCAAAATCGTTTAGATTGACTTCGCTCGTAGCACCATTGGTATCATCCACCTCAATTTCACTGACGTTGCCCGAGCTGACGTTTGTGGCAACATTGGAGCTACCATGCGCTGCCAGATCAGAGCGCACACGCTTGATCGCGCGCTCTACACGCACGCTCTCGAGGTCATCGGTGCGCACACGTACAAAACGCTTCCATGCGCGGGTCTGTCGGAACGTTGGCTCATTTGAAATGGTGGTGAGATATGCAGCAAGGCTCGTGACTACGTTGCCTCCTGAACCTGTGGCACCCGTCTCTGTAAAAGGGTCGCCGATCTCATGCGTAGGTGAAACAATGGGAGTGATGGAACTAGCGCTGGCGATGCGTGTAGATACCGTGCGCGCTACTTTGTTGCTTGGTGAGGCAAGGCGGGATAGCGTGTTGAGGAAGATATTCCGCTTGATGGGCTGAGCCGCTAAGTCTATGGGCAACTTGGGAAGTCTGGTGCCTGGGACGGAGTCTGCAAGCTTGCCGTGCAACTCGACGACCTCTGTGGCAGTGCGGGTCAGGGTGAGGTTGTGCGTGGAGGCTGCGGAAGAAAGAATATCATTAGCAGGTTCGTTTGTTAAAGACATGTGGTAGGAATTAACGGGGCCTTAGGACATAAAACACTGGACGGCAATCACATGGCACTGTCGAGTGATACAAAATGGCAACCCGGCTACCTCGGAAAGCCAGACGAAAATCCAATTGCGTAGGTAATGAACGAACTCGTTCTGACCAACATGGTGGAGAAAGAGTGGAGCGAAAATGTGAGACTCACTCTTTATGTAAATGCTATACGAGTGTACATCATGTGGAGTCTCAGCGACGCTGACGCTCCAGGGACCTTCCTGAGCATCGATCCTGACTGGTGGTCTTCTAAGAGGTCGGGTATGAGCGGCGTCTATGGACTTCATACTGCGGACGGTGTTATTGGGGTCGTGTTTATGGTTCTGACTATGCTCCTGATGTGCGTGGGGCGAACTTGAGAGTGAATCAGAGGAGGCGTCGGTTGCACTTGCACGTTCTTGGCGGGATTTGCGCTTGTATTGAAAACTTCTCGTGGTATCGATGCTGACTCTACTTGTAGGTTGACGGGGAAGGTAAGAGTCGACGGAAGAACGGCTTCGGTTGAACGACCCGAAGCCAAGGACAGATTTGAAGTTTTTCTTTGAAGCACCGCGCTGATGAAAGGTGGCGGCTACACCAGGCATCCGCGGGAATAAAAATTGGCGAGGTTTACGAGAAAAGGGATAGGCAAGCCGTCTCTCTAAAGTCCTACGTGAATCGGAATGGGAGGCTGTGGGTTGGGTATGTGACTTCCGGTGAACAGGGTGTATGTGGGAGTGAAGGTGCAAGAGAGAGAAGAGCAGACGACAAAGGGAATTGAATTCTGTGACAGTTGAGAGATGGATTAATTAGGGCGGGAGATATTATGGGTAATCGTCGCGCGGCGTTGGCGTGAAAGGCCACGAGGAGACCACGGGGGAAATGAAAAGATGCGTTACGGTCAACGATGCCGTTCTGTGAGGCCAAAGTACTGACAATCAATGATTTGGGTACTGACTTGACAGAGATTACTGGCAGTTAATACTGCGGGACCTTGATCAAGGTTACGGTTGAAAAGCTGCCAGATATGAACAAACTGAGTTCAGATTTCTGCCTCGAGGCTAGCTGTGCAGCAACACGGTATATTGAACCGCAAACTGCCAAACGCAAAATAGCAGCACTTGTGAGAGTATAAGAAAAGCAGGATTATAAAGTATTAACGAAAGACTGAGTCAATGAATATGATTGACTTTGAGTAAAAAAGGATTTGCTGCCGCAGGAGTTAGTTCGCTTGGTTGAAAGGCTGTTCAATTCGTTGTCTGGCCTTGCTTGGTCACAATTAATGCTTGCCGTAACTCAAAAACATCTCTCCGTTTTGTCTCCCTTCTCCGTTTCTTCCATTTATTCTCATTCTATTTTATATTGCTTCCCTAGAACCCTTCCTTAATTATATCAAGTATCAAAGCAAGCACAACACCAGAACGGGACCGCCCATGGAAGTGAACCACACTCATCTCCAGGCCCATCCGAACTAGTGGCAGTAGCTGAGAACCCATACCAGAATCACCTTGGTGATAACAGAATCACGGATGTTTGCGAGCGCCCAGCCAGCTCCTTCCAGCTCACTCGCTCAGATGAGACCGAACTGTAACATGACAAATTAGTGTCATGTTCACATCGGGCATATTCTCTCGTGGTGCTTGGGCTTAAGTTGTTATTCCTGTGCGAAACCCACAGCTCTTGCTATACAAATCACAAGACCCATCTGAAACCGTTCACCACGTACGTGATCAGTACTTGCATGAAGTAAGGCTAGTTGATAACTCATCTTTACCCCGCATGCAGACAGGGTTTGATCTGTGTGGCGCAGGACACTGATCATCATATCGTAAAAGAATTAAACTCCTCGACAACATCGCGAGGCATTCAACCCATGGCAAATTCTAGACTCGTAGATCATGCTCATGCGAAGATTTCTCTATATCACACTAATGAACTGCTGCGCATTGCCGTCGGCGATAGACCGCTAAAAGCGTCACTGCAATTTTAGTTCCTCGGACCTGGCAAAATACGCACTAGAATGCCGTCTGAGCTGTATGTTACTGTGCAGCACCGATACCGACCCACGCAGCAAATAGCTCGATGGTAGCTGATAACGCAGCGATACGAAAGTAGTCACGCTACGACACACTTGTTGCTATGACATGCTGTAAAAGGGGAACCACTCGTCCAATCAGCGCTTAGTGCTCAGCATAGAAAAAGACTTGACAACGCCCCTAATAAAGCTCAATGGCTCAAAATAACGCAGGCGGGATACGAACGCAGTGCACATATACTTCCATGATAGTCGCAGATGTTCCATCGATGTGTAAGACGAGACAATAACGCCTGGAGCTGACTGCTGGATAACACAAACGTGTTTAAAAGAAGAGTCATCACGGAGCAATCCGTCAGAAACGTGCAACGGAAATGGCTCAAACATAGAGAAAGTCGGGTCACCGTGATCCGTCGCAGAGAAATCCGATTTGCCCGTAGATCGTTCTACGGACAATAGAACGTCCTGATAGCGCAAGCAACACGAGGCAGAACAGAGTGGCCTGTCACAGCAGAATGGGTAAAGGCTGCTTTCTGATGTCAATCTGTTGTACTCCGTTGCGGTATGCCTTCAGAATCGTACGACTTGGCCAGATTAGCATGTGCCTTCAAGTAAGTGCTAAACTAGCCTAGTTGCTGATAGGTTTGACGTTGTTCGACTAGCGTGACAAACACGAGGCTGTCTTTGTTATCAGCGGCATACTGCGACCCTCAGTTCTGCGAGCTAGAAGCAGAAAAACGTTAGCATTGCATCACCGCGGGGAGCAGCCGGAGGTGAAAAGCTTTAATCAGACAAGTCAAGTATTCCAGTGTACTGGGGGTTACCGGTTTGTCTGACAAAACGAGATAACTTCGGGTGGTCAAATTTGGCAACTTGAGAAGAAATACCAAAGAGTCAAATCTGAAGTTGGTGACTTAGCAAATAGAACTTCGAAATCTGATATGTCTCACTCACGGAAGTTGGAGAAGAACGAGAACAAAGTCCAGTGGCTCAAGTGTGAATCTGGGCGGCGGACTGGCGAAGGAAGCAGAGTGGGCACTCAATACACATTACAAACCAACGAGTTGAGTCACACTCAGAGTAAAATTACGTAACATTGTAAACGATAACTATGCATAAAAAATTAGAGTATTAATTTTCTGAACAAAGATAGAAACTACGTTGCAAGCCTATTTCCTGCACAATGCTCGAGGAAGTCGACATTCGAAAATTCACGTTCAGGCAGCTGTTAATCATGCGCAAAATCAGTTAGATGGCGAGATGTAGCAATTCGCTGCTACTGACCTGTCGTGTTGGGAGCTTTCTGAGAGGTTTGAGCCCCCCCAGGCTGGCTCTGAGGCTGGTCGCGCGTGAACTCATACGCAAATAACCAGATTGTGTAGCAAAGCACTGAAAATGTCCCTTAGGAGATAGAAAAATAAAAAGGGAAAAGACGCACGGATGATGAAGTTGATATAAGCGAAAGCTTCCACGACCCTGAACTCATTACAAATCTTACTGGAAAAGCCAGAGACTAAGAAGCGAAGGCGACGACAACATGTTCAGAGAAGCGACGCCGTTCTGGAAATATGGTACTTACAGAAACTACAACCACCTGAGAAGAAGTGTACGCGAGCCGCATGAGTGGCGTTAGCTCCAGTTGCGAGCCACAGAATCCACATGATACCTTTGAAATCGTAAATAATCATTGAAAATGATATTGAGAGTCAAGAGGTACATACTTAGCCAAAGAGCCTCGCCAAAGATGCGTTCTGTCGAAATGCGATCTCCACTACCTACGAAGGTATTGACCAGGAGACTAAATTTTGCGAATAAATCAGTGCTAGCTCGGCCGATCGGGAAGAAAACGCACATAACAGGGAATGTCAGAATTGTCAGGGAAGAGACTGCGACCGCAAGCGCAGCAAAGTGCCAGTAGTGTGTATGTCGAATGGCTAAGAGGTGTCCACTTATACCGAGTACCACGATTGCGAAGATGAGAGTGAAAGCTGCGATAAAAATGAGCTAGATGACGAGGTGTAAGGAAATAACGACGCACTCAAGACACACCATCGGATGATCTTCATAACCATGTTGCGTGAGTGCTGAACGTTTGAACGTTGAAGGGGTAAATAATGATCTGCAGAATACGGTTGTCTTAAATGAGAGCCAATAGGGGCCCCTGTATGATAGTGTGACCAATCTACTCCTAACAGAACTCGGATTGCTGACGAAGTGTCTGACGTCAGAGGCGAGTAAATCATCCAATGTTGATCTTATTCACTTGCTGCATTCATAGGACTCGCCTCGGGTGGTTCATGCGGAAGTCAACATGAAGCGCCCGGATTGCACTTTGACAATACACGGTAAAGTGTACACAAACTTCCGCGAGTTGTTTCGCATCAGTTTCCATGTTTTTGCCGAACCATAGAAAATCAATTTCATATCGGCTGCCAGATAGGTTGATCATACCCCGAATTCGGCGGGTGCTGACAGGATCACCATTAGCTACTCTCTGAAGTCGGCGAGCGGACCAGGGTATCGTGTAGATTGCGCAATGAACCAAGAGAAATCAGATCTTCAAGGTATTAATTAGCATGAATGGTATGAGTAAATTTGGTGTACCGTCAGGAGAGGACGCAATCCGTGTTTGCCCTGAAGATTGAGAAGAAGAAACAAGGGTTCATAAGTTTAGCTGGTGTGAACGACCCCCCACGCAACGACCTCCCGCCTCATCCAAAGACAGCAATCCCCCTGGGACGGCGACCTTTTCTGAGCGTGCGACGTGTTGAGCACAGGACCAAACGTTCGTCAGCTACCTACCCTGGGGTGAGAACTATCATTTCGCTATGTCACCATGGCGCTAATCTTTTTCTCGCTTCCCCGTTCACAGCTGGTTAAAACTCAACCAGCATCGAACACAATTCCTTAAGGCTCTGCGTCATACATTTCCCAGCCCCGAAAATGTCCCCTGACCCCACGCTAGAGCCTACAGTCCCTGGAGAAGAGCCGGAGGAAGTTGATGAAGGCGAGGAGAGCGATGAATATGAGGTTGAGGTCTGCATATTATTTTCTGATATTTCTTATATTTTGTGCATCTAAACTCGCTCTCGTTTTCGCACAACAATTGTGTCTACCTCCTTTTCAATCGCTCTGTCAACGCTTTATGAAAACAGGACGCAGAAGAAGGGCAAGATGGCTCGCCCCACCCAGTCGAAGCAGAAGAAGACGAAGATGAAGGGGAGGATGGAGAGGAAGGAGGTGCCGCATCAAGGGTATGTTGAATCCTGGTCTGTCGCCTCTTGAAGAATGTTGAGTTATTGGTACAGAGTAAACCAAGTTTGACGGCGCTACTAGTTGGCGAGGTACGTATCCATCGTTTCCTTTCTCCATAGGAGGCTCATGCAATTCCTCCAGAATGGCACATCAGTCTCGGCTGCCGCTGCTGATGACGATGAGGACGCCGAGGACGATGACGAGTATTTCGAGGAAGACGAAGACGAACCTCCCACTTCTGCTGGCGGCCTGAAACGTTATGCGGATGAAATCAGCGAAGGAGACGAAGAAGCGGAGGAAGAGGAGGATGGCGGTGCTACAAAGAGGGCACGAGTTGGCTGAAAAACATGAAGTGTAATGATAACAACGGTTAACCCGATGCAACTAAGTCTTATTATCTCATATTTCACAGAGGATGTTATACTTGTAGGATATCTACGGTTATGTACTTACGTAGATGCAGACATACTAGCTAGTACATGGCAGAGTCAGGCAGACCCCCGGTCTCTTCCCCGACAATCCAACGATACCACCTTGATAGTACTTGGGACTCGGAGACTGTCGAACACAACAAAATTCCCATCACCAAAAAGATGTGTTGGTTGTTTTCCGCGGCTCCACACTTGCATCATCACCGGTTCAATGACTGAAGTACTGACACGTTGCGCGCACTCGTCATTGGTTGAAAAATTGAAGCAACTAGCAGTGAGCATGTCGGCCAGCCGAGGAACGAGCCGCTCGGAGCCGATATGACCGCGCTCAAGCGCCATTGCCATGCCATTTTGGGATGCCAATGACCGCACTAGCCCCGGATCTTATGAACTAGCACACACCCGTTCTGCCTTCGGCACAGGTCACAAAAAAAGAGCACTTCGCGCTCTTTTTAAGCTCCCTGGCCTCAGCTTCATCCTAATAATTCTCAAGGCTCCTGATGAGCATTGTTCCTTTGGCTTCCTGGCCTCATGCTGCATCCTAATAAATTGTACATTTTGAATGATTTTGAAATATATTGATGAGCAGCTTTTCAAAAAATTCAAAGTACATAGTACATAAGATCAGTCTGTTCTATGTTCCTTGAGCAGGATTTTGACAAATGTAAAAATACAAAATATGCAACAGTATCATTGAATGTATTTTCCCATTTTTTCCCTGCCTCCCATCTCCCATTGTGTCCTATGTCCTCCTGTCTCCCGTCTCCCATCTCCCGTCTCCCATCTCCCATCTCCTGTCCTCCTGTTTCCCATCTCTCATCCTCCCAATCTCCCTGTTTCCCATTTTCCCATCCTCCCCATCTCCTGTTCTCCTATCTCCTCCCATTCTCCCTGTTTCCCATTCCCATTCCCAATTTTCCTATCTCCTCCTATCTCCTGTTCTCCAGTTATCAAGTCTCTACTTTCTCTATTTTTTATTTATTTTTTCACAACCTTTTCTCATTCATTTCCTGTCACCATATATATTTGTTGTCCCCCTGTCTGTATCATATGTTGATCCATTTTTATTTTTGTTATTTACTGTATGTATGTACCATAAACAATAACAACAGTTGTGTTGAACAGTGCGCTGCAGCAGCGATTGAGTCGGCGCTCAAAAACACGTGACAAAGCCACGCGAGTTTCCAAAAACAGGTTTAAGCAAGGTAAGCGAAAACCATGTGGCCTTAAGCGTATCTAAGCGTATCTAGGCGAAAACCACATGGCCCTACGCGAAAACCACGCGAGCGCCCGTGCGTTTCCGAAAACCGTTCTCCCTTTCTTCTTAAGATTGGACCACAGATCCAAATCACTACTGACCCATATCCTGAGCGCCAATTCAAAACGGCGTCGAGGAGTTGGGGCGCAAGCGCCATTATGATGCACTGTAACAGACTGGTTCCGATCAGTAACACCACGGCCAACACGGGAACACCGAACCTAAGGTCATACGTAACTGTACAATACCAGCGAGTCAACAAATCGAAGGACAGTAAATTCTTGCTTCGAACAATCGAGGTTAAATCCAAACTATCATTGCCAGCCATTATCGGAGCAACACCACCTTCTCCTCCGGCGTTGAAGCAACCCAGGCAACGATATGAATGATGCCCAGTCCAACACGTTCCATCAAGCCCTCATTCTCACTAACTGCCATCACATGTAGCAAGCACCCACGGTAAGGCTTGATACTCTCTTCATCGTAGAAGCCGTGCGCACCATCACAACGGGAAAGCACGATGAACTCGATAGAACTTGGCGGGGCAGGGTTCAATGGCAGGATGACAGTGCCAACCCAAGTGGGAGAAGACGTGGCGGAAAGGATATTAAAGAGACCATAGTGGTCGGCAGGGCTCGATTCTTCATTTGATTCACCGCCTCGCCTTGTAATGGCAAAGTGGCTGGAAGTCGTGCAAAAAATGAGAGTGCCTGGTTTCAGTGGTCGATGAGTGTCCAGTGGCATCGCTGTTGGGTCCAAGGTCCTTCCCGGAGAGGAATACGGGGGCTGCTCTTCCTCTATCCAATAGACGCGTGACACCTTCTGAACATCGAGGGACACTATACCGCCACCATGGTCCACGATGTACCAAGCATCAACAAGCGTCTCATCCACCGACACTTCGCTGGTATAACCAGTAACCCTAGTCTGCCTATACACACTCCGTGACATGTAGATAACAGCACCACACCATGTCGCCCATGCCCAAGAAGGCCAAGATGAGTTGCTTCCTTCAGCAAGCGAACGACGAGTACGAGGTGTAAGTGGATCATGTTGCCAGAGAAGCGCTTGATGCAGCTCCGTCAACATCATTCCATGTTGAAAAGCTCTAGCGGGGTCGCCGAGTCCAAATGCTACCACCAAAGCATTTGTCACTCCAGTGATAGCATCGACGATATCTGATTCGACGGTGAGATTACGTCGTGTGCACCTCTCAACGGCATACTTGTAACTCCAGAAGGAGTCAGTTGAGAAAGGGAAATATTCTTCCCGGGAATGCCGAAGAAAGCTGCTGCAGAAGTCAGCCTTACTTTCCGCGACGATGTTTTCACAGAAAACCTGACATCGGCACTCAAAGTAGACCTCCTGCTCGGTGAAGTATACCCTTCGGCAGGACAGCGCGCTCTCTTGATAGGTCCAACAACGCGTGATCCAAGCGGACATTCCGAGAGCCTTCTCGTGTGTTGGAGGAGTCACAAATAGATGAAGTCCTTGGACAACTTCGACATGTATTTGTGGCGTTCTAGTTCGCGGACGGCACCCTGGGAGAGGGTCTCGAGCTGTTTTTCCGCCAGCAGCAATTAACGTGAAATAAGACAGGCCATAGACCGAATCCATAGCGTGCAGCTGACTGATCTTGTCCTGCAAATCATCTTGAATGATGCACAGAGCGTCGATCCATATGTAACGTTCACCAAGTTGTCGCACGAATGAAATCGAGTCTGTAATGGTTTCAGGGAGGTTTCCCGCATTCAATCCACCAGGTATGGAGCGCTTTGCTATATTATCCTTCGTCGTCCAATACTCTGCACCGTTGCCTCCCCATACATAACTGAGGGCGACGTGACGAAAGCGGTGAGAAGGTGCAGGAATCACGGCCATCGATACTACGTCCACCACTCTCACGAACTCCGGTAGGTTCCTGTCCATTCTCCAAACATTCCGACATTTATCTCCATGGTTTTCCTCGCACAACTTAATCCATTTCTTCACCAGACCGACATCCACCGTGTTTTTCACCCTGCGACCATGAAGATCGACCGGTCTCCCGAACTTGGAAGCATCTTCTTGCATGAGATGAATGAATAGTGGACCCACTGCCCTGAAAGCGGGATGTGTCTGCCAGAGACCGTTCCCGGTGATGTAGAGGCGGCGGCCATAACGGAGTGGGGGATGAGGTCCCCTCCGAAGAGCACCGCAGAGCGTCGTGTGAACCCAACATTCAATCTCTGAGAGATCGATGTGAGGAAAGTCCTCCATAATCCGTGTCCGACGGACATACAGTGAGATGAGGCGGCAGAAGCTGCACTGATAAGATCTTTCGAAAATAGATGACAGTGAACCGAGTGGTATCGGCTCCAGCTCGTGGATGCCATAAAGGAGGATCCTGTAAAAATCCAGCTTTGCACAGGTGGAACAAAGTAATATGTCATTTTCTAACTTGGCAGTATAAGTCTATTCATCCTATCAGTCCACTGCGCTGGGTATGCGGAAATTTCATCGAGCTCCCCACCTGAAGATTAAATGGTGCTTGATATTGAACTAGGAGAGGGGAGGATTCAGAGGTTCCAGCAGATGCGGCATTCTCTTTGAGTTTGCGTGTGCGGACGACCAATAGCCAGACAGCCAAAATTCCAAGAGAAATCCCTCCAATAATTCCAGCAAGGGCCAAACTAGTATGCGTGGAGACCAGATGGTGAGTCGCAATAGTACCACTGGTTGGAGTACCACTAGGTAACAGTGTAAACCCTTCAGGATCACCCGGGAATTGCTTGGATGCCACGGTAAGGAACAAGCTAATATAAAAACGAGGTACCCACCTGACTGAGTTGTGCCTTTGAACTTGAAGGAATCATAAGGTGACGGACTTGCAAGATTAGGCTCAGGTGCATAACACGCGGCAGCCCATCTCAGACTCGGATGGGCTGTGTTGTTGGCATTCTTATTTACACAACTGTCAGTGTCACGGGCGCGCCGCGGCGGATAGGCTTGACACGCGTCTAATAAGTTGTGCAGTGATGGAATCAATGAGAAAAGCAGAGGTCGGACCAAACACGCTCGGGCTGCACCAAACACTCAATTTCTTCCCACCACATTATACAGAGCTGGCAACGACTACATATGCTAGAGAACTTAGGACCACTTAGGACCAACCATTTTTATTTCCGAACCAATGGTTCCTACCAGTGCCAGTGTGCTGAACCGTCACCGCCAATATTTCACTTTCTACACCCACCGGTGAACGCGGGTGGCAGAAATCCTCGAGGATTTCTTCAGCAGAATAACTGTCTCCCATCCAATTCTGTGTATGTGTTGGACTTGGTTGGACTTTAATTTTTGAATTTCACTGTCATCCTGGATCGCGCACTCATATCAGATCATCTCCCACATCTCTGACGAACTCACTCACCCTTATGTACGACATACGCCACCTGATGCCATCCGCTTTACCTGGTTTTAAAAGACGACAATGAACGTTGTCGACGCCTACCCTTGTCTCAATACATATCGTGCAATAGGTCTTTCTGCTTTCTGGCACTGCAGTTTACGAGAGTATTGAAGCGAGGCATGTGGCATGCACCTGGAGGTGTATCTTTGATGTATTCATAGGCGAGACATGCCCACTCAAAAAGTCCATCAGCTTTCGCAGCAAGATTTGCAAACTCTCTGTCGCCAAGATCCGATAGCCCCTTGAGCTCCCCAGATACGAACGTGTGGATTTCGTGCTCCGCAGCGCTGTTGCTGGAATCTCGTTCATGGATAACCATAGAATATGCTGAGTGCCATGAAATGCATCGTCGATATCACGAAGTGGACGAGAGGTAACGAGAATATCTGAAGGTTGGATGGGAGTTCTGTGACTTGGGGAAGACCTTTGTTCTGAAGTTTATTAGCAAGTATGTGGAGAAGGTCCCACCGCATCTCCACTCCGCCGCCTTCGTCCAGCGCTTCAAACACGATCAAGACAGGTCCCATAGTTGACATAGAGAATTTCTTCAATGGTTCCATGAGAAGTTTCTCCCACTGCTGGAAGATATCCTTCGACTTCTTAAGTGAAGTGGAATTTTGAACCGCATCCGCCAATGCTCGTCTCATCTCCGTATCACGATCAGCTAGGTCACGAACAATGGCGGAGAAAATTTTTCATGACGTTTCTCGGCCTTGTCGAAGCAGAAACATGAATCGAGCACTCCCATGTCACTGAGTCCTTGGTAATCGGTCGAGTGATGGCTAATATGCCCGTGCCTGCAGGGCCAGATAGCCGTAGCACACGTTTAGCAGCACTCCGCTTGCCGTTAATCCAGTCTGTAATCTGGGAAGAAATCTCCGTGCGCGTCCCTGGTAGGCACTGTTTCATGGTATGTAGTCCTGCGCCCTTGCATAAACGAGATCCCCGAGATCCAGGGTATCACCTAAAACGGTGTGAGTGAATGTAAAAGACATACGTGTATCACAATCCTTACCCGTACGTTAGACAAAGACGGCTACGTCTCAATCAACCTGGTCCTGAAATTGTTGCACAAAGCCGTCCTAAGTGTTGTTGTACTGTTTGATGATGTTATCAGTTTCCGAGAGAACGTTTTCCTGAAGTCTGTTCCCTATGGCGATAGTATGAGATTCATGTAAAGAGTGTGATAGCTTGGTAACTCACACAAGCTCGTTGTCTCCGAGTAGTCCCCGATGAAACGGGCACACTCGAGATTTCGCTGAACGATCTTTTCAACGATTCTGCGCACCGATTCAATTTGTCAAGACTGTCATCTTGAAACGCCACCTCAAAATCATCTGCGACAGCAAGACTCGCTGAGGCATTGCCGGCGGCGGACTTCATAGAAGCTGCATGTTTCCCGAGTAATTCCATGCTTTGTACCATCACAAGCACCTTGAAGTTCAACATCAACTAATTGAGGGATCGGGTGAGATGCTTGTAGTCGTTGGAAGGATAGAGGGGCCTCTAAGAAAACCGAAGGACTAGGATAGCAAGTTCGAGCACTTATCTCAACTTGTGACTCAGTGAAGCCCCTTCAATGTCAACATTCTGGACCGCGGTGATGCGGTTGCGTGTTTGCTTATGGCGCTTCTGTACAAACTCAGCTGTATTCAGAACAACCAACCTTCACGTTTACGCACAGGAAGTTTTTGGTTAACCCATTCTTCAATTTCTGCAGGGACTGACAGAATCCTCTATGGGTTTGCTGGACGAATAATGCTAAAGGGAAGCGACAAATTTCAAGAAACCACATACCGAGTTTTCAGCAACATTTCCCCGGCTGGATCTGGAGGAGGATCAATGGTATTTAGCCTGTGGTCTTCGCTCATCGCAAGTGGATCAGTGTGAGAGGAACAGCGAGGTACACTGATAAATAGTGTGAAAAGGGAATGGGCATCTCATCGATGACCCCTTGGCAGAACTCCGAAGAACGTTCGAGGCATGATGCATGATGGCCAGCACGCAACACGCTGACTTCAATTTGAAGCGCTAACCATTCGCTGAGCCACACAAATATTGATTCCTATTGGTTCGTAGGTACATGTTATTGCGTGCGTACTGCACATCAGTGTGATGAAGCATCGATGTAGGAAAAGTCAAGAGAGTATGGTTTACTGAGGTCCATACCTGGCATACCAGAGAAAGTTTTGGCAGGACTCTGCCGCAGTGCCGCTGTAACGATACTCATTTCTGGCAGCGTGAGAACACTAGGAATTATTTTGTTTTGTGCTCATCATCCTAAGTTCAACAAGCTCCCGTTCACAAGCCATCATGCATCTTATGTATACGCTAGATGAGAGTGGGAACAGGATATACACTCTGAATGTGAGCACCTTCGCTATCATAGAGTAGCTCTTGTCTGACTCGCTGTTTCAGAAAGCAACAGATACAGGCCGAATTACCAAGTCTGCACACCCAGGTTCGTCTCCCCTGATGCCATTTTTTCTGGCTCAAGAATGTGCATTGATTGGTATACTGATAATATTCTATGTCTATACAGCACGTTTCTCGCCTGATGATAAATTCTCGAGACACCGCGTTACTCTTAAAAAGCGCTATGGCGTTCTGTTAACCCAGCTCCCTAGCAAGCCTATGTGAAGTCAGACTGCCGAATCCAGTCGGAGTGTATTTGGTAGTGGTTTTTGGCATTTGCGTAGCATATATGAATTTATTGTTTGCCTAGCTGGACTTCAGTGCAATATCTTCATCCCTAGTATACCGTCACGGTCACTAAGTATACTCAAATCACTTGTTTTATCATGGCTACTCGCAGCGCACGCTGGCACAACGCTCTCAAGCTCGCTCTGCGAAACGAAGAAGGCATGAAAGATGGTGAGCTCCCAATCACACCCCACGAGACACGGACCAATATCATCGTTCGGACTAGTCTTTCAGCTCGCAACTACCGACTTCAACGCTACTCCACACGTTCGTTGCCATATCCTCAGGGGCCACATCATCCATCCATCCCTGCCTTCTCTACCCCTACTCCTCACAACCACAGACATCCGCACTCCAAAGGTCGCTCAGATCATGTCCAACCCCAGCCACCGCGTAGAAGCGCATTTCTGGACCAAAGCCACGAACGAGCAATTCCGCGTCTCTGGACATGCGGCTATCTACCCCTCACCCGAACTTCAGGAGAACAAAGGAATTGAGGGTGTGGGAGAGGTGTATGATGCATTCCGGAGTCAGGGGTGGGACTGGGAGGACGAGCGACAGAGGCAATTTGACAGCGTCGGTGCGCACATGCGCGCATCCTGGTGCCGGCCTGTTCCAGGTTCCCCCATGGACTCTTATAGCGATGCAGAAAAGTGGCCTGTCACAGTTGCGAAACCCGGAGAGGAAGGGTATGACGCTAAGAATTACGAGGAAGCCCGAGGAAACTTTGCGTTACTTCTGATTGATCCCATTGAAGTTGACTATATCGAACTTGGAGTTATGCCTAACCGGAGGACAAAGTTCGTTAGACAGGAATCAGATGATGAGAGATGGAAGGAGGTGATATTGGTCCCATAGTCTCCACTAGACCTTACAGGACGTCAACCTATGAGACTCGGGAAGCTGCAGAAGGCACTGTTACAAAAGAAATTCCAGAATTAGAGCGCCTAGCACAACATATACAATACCATTACAAGCACACCAAACACCTGTGATTTTGACCGAAATTGAGCACTACAGGTATATGTATAATCTACCCAGTTCGTCTTCCTGCGATCCATGATTGTTAACAGAAACTGCATCAAGACACAGCCTTAACACTAGTCTAGTACAGCGGATCTCCCTTATCGTCCGATGAGCTTAATCTCAAGTGCACGCAGCGGAAGATAAGTAACAGCTGAGAAAGCAGCTGCGAGCTATATGCAAATTTTGTAAGCGCGTGTTCAATCAGGGAAAGAATCAATCATACCTCGAACCCAAGATCAGCGCCGTACGCCGCTCCTGCCATCTTCCCAAGCGGTCCTGTATACCATACCTGCGAACGAGGAGATATATCAGTGTACGAGGCTAGGGCAGGGAAATGACATACCTCTGACATCCCAACGACAGCACCTGCGATTCCAAAGCACATTGCGAGTATACCTGCTATGCCCAGTGGCAGCCTTGAAGATATAATAGGGTCAATGACATCTTTACCCAGAACCAGTAGACTCACTTTAACGGCGTATCGTAATCATCCAAATTGTAACCTCCAAGCGGTCCGTTCTTCCGTCTGAAGATGAAGTGCTCCTCGGCTACGATCACGATGAAGAAAGCTGTCCAGTAACTGAGAATACTGAGGAAATTAGAAAGGATAGCGTTGAAGTGTTCGCGGCCTACGACGCCTGCTACGGTATATGCGACGAAAGCGATGAAAACCCAGAAGAAGCGCGGGATGATGGCGAATGGGCGTCCGAGGGCTTGTATTGACAGGCCAGTGGAGTAGGTATTTGGGATATTATTGGCGCTATTCTTGAATTAGTATATATAAGAAGGTGTTGAACCATTCTTACACGACAGAAAGTGCGAGAAGGACCAGGACGAATTGGCCAAAGTGACCCCAAGGGGAGAGAACTTGCGCGATTAGGCCGCCTGTCGAACCGTCTGTGTATGCTAAGATGTATGCCGGATCTGTGATTGTCATAAGGGCTGCGCCAAGGATCTGGACAAAGCAGATAGGGATGTACAAGCCGAAGAATGTAAGCAGGAATACACGCATGGGTGGTGTATCAGCCGGCAGTCGGCAATTATAATCTGCAGCGACTGGAGCCCACTGGTGGAAAGGTTTGCAGTATTTAGCCCCTGTTGTGATATGAGAGAGGTGATGAGTGAACTCACCCCTGTGAATGAGCCGAATACGATTCCCCCAAAGCTGAGAATATCTGCTGAGAGAGCACGCCCTGTGTCTTCGACAGATTTCTGGGCGTTTATGTCATATCCGGTTTTGCCACCAAGACCCCAAAGGAAAAGCATTATGACACTGGCGATTATCCATGCGTAGCGTTCGTAGACGTGTACCATGTCGTACCCGATAAAACATGGGATGAGGCAACACACACCGATGATAATGATGCCAACGACGAGCGGAAGGGTGCCAGGATTGATATTGGCGAGTGTCTGACCTCCAAGAATGACTGCTGTTGTGGAAAAGCCGAGCCTAGGTACGATCAGTGAGATAATGTGCATGTAAACGAGAATCGTCGCACTGAGTGAGGATGTTGAGGACCGAATAAATGGTGCCACCAACGTATCCTGAACTGAAACGGGTGATAACCATGGTGCGGAGACCAGTTATGGGGCCGAGGGTAGCAATGAATGATGTTGCAATGCCGCCGAGAGCGCCAAAACAGAAAATAGTTGCTACAGCATGGCTTGAGAGCATGAACATGGGTAAGAAACGGGATCATGATGTGGTGAGTGAACATACCCAAAACTCAAAGTGAAAGCGGACTGTCCGAGCGCCCCGATAGGAATGGTAGTCAAAACTGCATTAACAGACCTACGCAAAAATGGAGGGAGGGGAACATAAGAACAAAACAATGTGTTGATCAAATCGAACTGACCACCACATGAGAAGACTACATTGGGCTCAGGACAGGCATGATACGAGCGCAACATAACATACGCACTTGTTCCAAGCATTTTTCGACTCTCTCTGGTCTTCCGGTACACGCTCTATCCCACGAGCTTCGACACCAATGGCAAAAAGTCTTGAAAGAAGTGGGCCAAGTACACCGAAACGGCTTGCGATCACACGATCTGGTGCTTCCTCAGCATACGCAACTCGATGAAGTTCATCTTCAATCGAGCCAAAGGCTTTCTCCTTGTCTTCTGTGTCATAGTCTGGGGAAGCAGACATGTCAGTAGTGCTTGTGGGGCAGCGTGGAAAGGCTCAGCGATGCCGGTTGCTAAATGCTTTCTAGCTCGGCACCATCCCCTGAGATCCGTAAATAATGAACTGAACCCGACCGGTTCATGAATCACAAACATGATGACATGAACTGCCATGCACTGTGGGTGGCAGTGGCACCCACACACATCTGTCCCTGGTTCCAGCCTGATGCCATCATTAATCAGTCATGCCGCCGCGCCGCGAGTATAAAAGTCTAAATGGGTCTACGAATCATGCGGAAGATGTTACATAAGTACACTGCCTATCTATTGTGTTATTCACAGTGGTGTACTTACAGGTTGCATGGTATTCAAAGTGCATTGACTGACTCAGAACATCTTATCCAGCCATTAGCCATTTCATGAGTGCTCAATTCAGCACCCACTCCATCTGGCAGAAATCAGTCAATATATTAAAACAATGCCCATGTCGTCCAAAATAAAGTACCGATTGCTTCTCTGAGCGTGTACCATAAACCACGCATGACATTCCAGAAAATCTCTGCAACGAACATCGTGTTTTGCATCATGGATTCTCCAAAATTAGGCATTTCTAGTTCTAAGAAAGAGTCCACAGCTTAGTACAAGGAAGCGACGGATGAGCTATCAGCCCATTGAAAAAGGGTGTGATTGAACGCGCCTAATACCCCGTAGGAAGTCAAACTGCCTTCTAATTATGTGCCTCCTCGGTAATTCGAGCACCGTATGGATTTTGAGGATCCTTGGCGTACGTCTCCACTGTAACACCCATTCGAGGTCAAAGTAACAACGTACAAGGAACATTTATCCTCCTTCTTCGAGGCAAGGTGAAAGGTTAATACGCTTGCTGCTAGGGCATATCGTTCAACATGACTAGCCAGCGAAGGGCACTTGCAGCACAATAAATGGAACATGCAGGAATGGACCACTCGCGGAAACCGAGAAATGTCATGAGAGTGTGATTCAAGAACACAGGGTTATTTGAAGTAGAACACGAATTAGTTGGAACTCATACTTTATGAGGCTGGAGTGAAGTGGAAGAGTAGTTCGTACTTCATGCGTATTCGAAAGTTTTTTTCTCACGCCTTTCTACCCACCAAATATTGCATGCGAACCTGGACACAAGGCTCGAGCTCGCTATCAGCCACGTCGTCCAAATCATCACGGCAGGAGTGGCACCATACTACACAGTCGTATCTGATGATACTACAGAGAGCCCATCCACGCAGGAGCTTAGAGTGTCTCTCGAGAAAGGTGCTGATGAAGAGAGACTAGACACGCAAGATTATTGTATCGACGATCAATGGTGGTATGTTCCTTGATCGATGATACATGCTGTAGTCCGCATGATGCCAATGATTAAACAAGCAGGGGTAAAAAGCTGTCTCACTTCTACCGGGAGGTGTGTCCCAAGTATGGTGAGAACGTGAAGCTTAAGCGGGAGATGATTCTCGTCCTGCACGTGGATCTATTATCCTAGCGATGCCATCTGGAATGTGCACGTTACCATATACTAATTCAAAGCCTTCGGAGTACAGGCAACTTTCAAACCAATTGATCCACGTGTGAGCAGTGAAGTTTTTTGAAGGGGTTTCTACATACTCATGAATCTCCTTGGGGACTCCAATCCCTCTGCGTTTGATGTCGTGGCCTTCGTCCGGTTTGTTTCCTCCTCTTTGTCCGGACATACACAGTGCATCTGGCAGTCCGTATGCAACAAGCTTACCCAAACTCTGACAGAGATCAAATCGGGCAAAGCCTTCATCCTCTGAATTCTAGGCGAGTACGTTGAAGGCCTGTCAGACATGCAGGCCACATTCCAGGACATCCGCAAAGTGGTTAGCGAAGCACTTTGCACGATTTAGGCGTATTCTTGATTTCTGCCGCCAGGCGATGCCGATCACAACCAACGTGCACTATATATTAAATCAGCGGCCCCGAATTCAAGCAGAACTTCTGTGCCAGGCACACCAATGGCGGCCTTGTATGCATCCTCAATTAACTCGCATATTATCCGAGGCCCAGTTAATAGCCCAGACCGTTCCTTTCTCTAACTTCCTCATCTTCACAGGCTCTTCCATCCCCCTGAATAGCCATATCGGCTGTGTGGAGTTTACATGACTTTTGGAACGCGCATCCGATGTCAAGCCGCATCTTGATTGCTTGCAAGAATATTCCAGACTAGATCTAGGTGACAGCAGTGGGCACTGTATCATTGCAGTCCATGTACCACATAGTACCAAGCGGTTCTTGGGAGAAAACACCGCGGGAATGCATATAGGCGCGATGTGAGACATCCCGCTGTGCGACTTGTTCCGATCCCTAATGAAGAAGTGGCGGCAACCAAAAAAGCGACAACGCATGACTCGGAAGAATGAAATCACGCAGATAGCGCGTTATCGTGTTATCCTACTCAAGTCACGATTGGGTGAGTCGAAAGCGACGTCCAAAAGCATCCAAATCGAACGCAAAATAATTGAACGCTCCTAGTTAGCGTCACCATCTGGTACAGCATTAGCAACCATTTCACTGGGGCTGTCATATAGATTTGGGCTAGGACGGTTCTACTACGGTGAAATGGGCTAGTGGTATCCAGTCACTCAAAAAAAGTAAATGCGTCACCCTTGTTTGACATGTACATATCTTTTTTTCTGTAGCCCTGTGTCCAGGCAATACTCAAACGCGACTTTCGAGGCATTATTAATATTTTTGGCACGGCATGTCCTTCGATTTAGGAATTGGTGCAAATTGAATATTTGACACAACCGAGTCCATGTAGTCAGCGCTAGCAAGGAAGGAATGATTAAGTGCATTCTTCGCTCAAAGTACTATAGGTTGACTACGGGCGTAAAGTGCAAAATGCTGAGTAATTTCAGTAAGCGGTTGAACTCCGACGGAAGACAAAACGGGCTGTGTACGTCACCGGTGATTTTCTCCTGTCTTCACATGTCTGCCCGTAACCCACTAGGCGCGGATGGATACTAACATAGCAAGGCTAAGAAAAATGCCACTGGCTTCGCACGCCGCCTCCAACACCCCACGCGGCAAATGGTCCTGAATGAAACACTACTTCAGACTGCAAGTTACTTACCAGTACTTGACGGCGATAGAACCGACTCGGACGAGCACCAAGGAATATTAGACGAGAATCTGATCTGTACGTCGATTATATATTCAATCATTACAGTAGTACTATACTTACTAAGGGGAAGCTTGTAACATTCTAACTCTAAATTCTTCCAATTCTCCGCGTCTCACGATAGGTACCGATGCGGCAACATCTCCTGTGTGTTGCAATGGACAAATCCAGATTGCTATACCAGCTGCTGCGTATTTCCTGAAACTGCGTCCTCGAGGTATATAACCTCTCTTCGAACACTCCTCATCCCTTCTGTTACGGCAATCATGGCGTTTCCGGGGAGTCTGTTCCTCCGGCAATGTACAATACTGTGCTGGAAGAATTGGATCGTTCTCTCTAAACATCCGCTCGTGAGTAAAATTACGCCTGCGGAACGTTCACAACTCTGACCATGCCATAGTTGAACATCCTGCGCTGCCTGTTGTTGCCGATCGGATACGGAAGTACGTCTAGCTCCCTCTCAATTTCATGAATATACATCCTTACAACGGTTACAAAGTCTTCCTCGCGGTCGCACAGACATTCCTTTTCAAGCCAAATAATGTGAAGAATATTTCCAAATTATTCAAGTCCACCGTCTCACATCCTTGTAGTATGGATTCGGCTCTCCGATCTCGGTTTACAATTTGCAGGATCAGTTTGATGGCTCTTTAACCTTAGTCTGGGCTGATGGAACCAATGGCACTGGAACACCCTCAGCGGAACAAGTCATGGCGCACATCACCAGTAACTTTACGTCGAATCAACTTCAAGCGGTCATGCAGGTTGCGACACCCGCAGACATACCAACTCAATGTCCACAAAACTTCGACCTGACCTCTCAGTGCTTTGCTGGTATTGCGTTTAATTACCTTCCAATGAATTCCACGGATCCGAAACCAGTCAACTACACCATCAGTGCTGATGGTGGTCTTGTCTACATCAACGTCATCAGTCATACTAGTGATTTCGAGACACGTATTCTGCCGTTGCAATGGGCATTAGACCAGGTAACACATTCGATTACTCACTTTTCCTTTCAAAGTGTTAATGGTTCACCTCAGGCAATCATCGAGCTTAGATCTGGACAGGTAGTACCCACTCCTATGGAATGGCCATATAGTCAGGAAACCAATCAACAACAGGCCACGGATACGAGACTTAGTACGTCGTTTACGTTCATGGCATGACTACATATTGACATTTTCCTGTTTCAGGTTTCATCAGAGGCATTCGAAATCTTATTGTCATTGCATTGTGAGTCCAACACATCAACTCACAATCCTACAACTTTAATTGGGGATCAGTTTTATTTGTTATATTGGGATTGCGTATCATCTTCCGGGGTCATTCACCGGCGAGAGAGCCAATCTTCTAACCAGTCACATGAAGGCTATGGGTCTACTGGATACTGCCAGAATAGCGTGCGTCACTGCTCAAAAGGACCCGCTATGCATCGCATGTCCCTGATTACTTATGGCATTCAGATCCTGGCATATTAGTATCTCTCTAGCATATCTTCCCGCATGGGTGGTCGTTTCTATCATCTGGCACTACCGAATCTTCAGCGGTACTAATGTTGGCCTGGTGCTTGGTGTGCACCTTCTATTTGGATTCTCGCTTGCCAGTTGGTCCTTCTTCGTCGCGGCTCCTTTTGGCAAGAGTCCTCAGCTTGCGGCTGTGGCAACTACATTCCTTGCTATGATATTTGCTATCCTCGCGCTAGTCTTCAGCAGAGCTAGCACGGTTACGGCGACTATTTTTACCGTAATCTTCCCGCCTGGATACTACGTTTTCGCAATCCGTGCTATATGTGGCTGGGAAAACCAACAGATTCCGACCAATATCATGAAGCCGGATCCGGATACAAATCTAATTTTGTTGCCCTTGATTATTGCTGCCATTGTACGTGACGCATATATCTCGTGTACAATGTCTTAACCTATGTCTAGGTTGACGTGTTTCTATGGCCATGTTTAGGTGTCCTGCTCGAGAGAAGGCTCTATGACGCCAGAGAACCGTCCCGAGGCTTTTGGTCGTGCTGCCGCAGGCAGAAAAAGGCTGACCGACCTCCGCATCCCAACGGAGTTGCAATTTCTGTCAGGAATTTGGGCAAGACGTTTTCCCCTTCCTTGTTCCACCGTGAGAAGCGACCGGTCACTGCCATTGCAGATTTGTCTTTCGATGTTCCCAAATCTGGTATCTTCGTTCTTTTGGGATCAAATGGGTGAGTCTTGTTTCATCTTTGGCAGAATGGAAAGTGGCTAACTACCGGGGGTGACTAGCGCCGGTAAGTCAACGGCATTATCAATCATTGGAAATCTTCTAGGGCGCAGCACGGGAACTATCACCTTTGAGGGTGGTGCGTCTTGTCCTCCCCGCGGAACACTCGGCATCGTGCCTCAGAAAAATGTGATATTCCCTGAACTTTCTTGCTACCAAACTCTCCGCGTATGGCGTGCAGTAAAGCATTCTGCTAGATCGATAGATGAAGACGAAGATTGCGAACAGCTACTGCGCGACTGCGATCTCGGCAAAAAGATCCACGCCAACGCCAGTACTCTCTCGGGTGGTCAGAAGCGCAAGCTGCAGCTCGCTATTGGACTCGTCGGAGGCTCCAAGATTGTCCTTGTGGATGAGTGTACATCCGGCGTTGATCCATTATCCCGCCGGGCGTTGTGGAGGACTTTGACATCCGTTCGCCTTGACCGGACCATCGTGTTCACCACCCATTTCTTGGACGAAGCTGATCTGTTGGCCGATAAAATAGCCATTCTGGCTGCACAAGGCAAGCTGGTAGCTGCGGGCACTCCTGTTGCTCTCAAGTCAAACCTCGGGCAGGGATACAGCGTCCAAGTCATGTTCGACCTCCCTGATTTGGCTGAGAAGGACCTTCCAAATGCACCCTCCGAAGCTTTGGATCGTATTCGTCGAGTTTGTCCCCAGTGTTCCATGTCACTCTCCTCGCCGAGCCAGGCGTCATACCACCTCAAGTCAAAGGATCCCGTTGTTGTGGAGAAGGTCCTCCAGCTGTTGGATGAGGAGCGCAACGCTCTTTCCGTCGCGTCCTGTGATGTACTCGGGACGTCTATTGAAGATATCTTCCTTGATCTCATGGCCCGTAAAACTGGTAGCGCCTCCCTAGATAGCACCGAGAAGTCCATTTCAAGTTCAGGTGGTATCTATGAGCCCACCCTGGCTGAATCTGCCGACGAATCATCTTCTCCACCCGGAGCCCTTCAGCTCACTGATGGGCGACCTCGTTCCCCTCTTAGCCAAGCTTTGACGATCTTCTATAAGCGTGCATTAATCACTCGCAGGAGTTGGCTAACG
The DNA here is from genome assembly GCA_016695485.1 of Suillus hirtellus. NCBI lineage: Eukaryota > Fungi > Basidiomycota > Agaricomycetes > Boletales > Suillaceae > Suillus > Suillus hirtellus. Next base: position 108,991 of record MU172338.1, read on the forward strand.
CCCTTGTTGGCTGTGGTCATCGCGGTTTGCGGTTCATGCATCCCGATAATCTTCCTGTCTGGCCAGGACACAACATGTACCACTAAGCTCGGGAACGAGTCAGTCATTTCGTTGTACTTCCCCGAATCGCCTATCTACTATTCGGCGTCTGGACCTGGTACCAAAGTCTTGGAATCACCCCCGAATATCATTTCGACTCTCGGCTCAACTGTGTCATACCTAAAAACGGAAAACATCATCGACAATGCCACATTTGTCTCGACGATTGACCAGGACTACCTTAACTTGACGTTTGGTGGGATATCGATAGATATGCTGACGGGTGATTCGTTATTTGCATGGCAGGCAACCCCGCCCGGTTTAACTGGTCCCACCATGATGAATCTGGTAACAAATATACTGTATAATCGGGCACTGAACGCTTCTGGGGTTATTGAACGCACACCGAACCTCATTTACGCGAGCTATGCCGCTTTCCCTCATCTTGCCTCAGGGACTCTGGTTGATCTCAAGTGGGTGGCGTTCTTCGGGGCCGCTATGGTACGCGTTGTGCAAGAATTCCGTATACATGGAATCATGCGCTGATATCTTGCTTAGGCTGTCTTTCCTGCGTTCTTCTCTATCTATGTTTCAAGAGAGCGAAGATCAGCCGTGCAAGCCATGCAACTGTCGAACGGTCTTTCAAATCCCGTTGGGCTTTGGATTGGCCATCTCATGTGGGACTCGATATTCTCAGTGACAATTGCTACAATCATTATCATTGTCTTCGCTACCACTACGAATCAGTTCACCGGCCTTGGTTTCTTCGTATGTTTACCTTTATTTTTTGAGCGCTGTGATTCACTGATACATCCTGGCAGTGGGTCGTCCTTGTTTTGTATGGCATCGTTGGCGCGTTATTCGCGTACTGCGTGTCGTTGTTCATGTCATCACCCCTGTCCTCTTTTGCAGCAGTGGCAGGATACCAAATCATCATGTATATCGTGAGCTCTTGCAGTTTCTTGGGCGCACCACCACTAATGTAGGACTAGCTGTACTTGGGTGGATATCTCTTGACGCTGACTTATGCGCCGCCGTCTCAATCTGCCAGCATCATCACGATCATCCGTAAGCCGTTGTTATATGTTCATCTGCGGCCTGGCGTTTTAAATGACCCTTCTAGACTTCACGTTTTCGGTGCTATCGCCAGTGGCTAGTGTCGTAAGTTGCATTGTTTTCTTCATGCAAACTAGCCTTCATCATGTCGTAGATGCGTACCGCCTTTGTATCAGTAAATCTCTTCTCGCTGCTTTGCGACGGCACAACTCCTGTGACGTCGGCATCACTTGGTGACATCATGCAATTTGGGGGTCCCATCCTCTACCTCTTCGTTTATGGCTTTGTGCTGTTCGGTATTCTCGTATGGGTTGACTCTGGGTCAATTATCCCTCGTCGATTCCTCAATACCAAGGGACGACGAGTACGAATGGATAAGTTGCAGGCCAGTTTCGAGGCTAACAGACAAGATGTTGCCGCTGAAGCGCACGCGGTAGCAAACTCCGATGATGTGCTGCGTCTTCTTCATCTTACCAAAACTTTTGGGAGCAATAAAGTTGTCGATGACGTGTCTTACGGGGTGTCTCGGGATACTATCTTTGCTATGCTTGGGCCTAACGGGGCTGGCAAAACTACAACGTTCAACATGATTCGTATGTATATCTGATACGACGAGTACGCTCTGAGACTTATTTCCGTGATTCTGCGTTGTCTAGGTGGCGACATTGTTCCGGATATGGGAGATGTATTGATCAAGGGAATATCAGTTTTAACTTCTCCGAGAACCGCACGTCTATCTTTGGGAGTCTGCCCGCAGTTTACTGCGATCGACTCTCAGTTGACTGTTCGGGAACACCTCATGATCTATGGACGTCTCAAAGGCCTGAAGAGGGGCTTTGAATTGAAGACAAATGTCGAGGCACTCATGGTTGCTACATCATTGCATGTGTATGCTGACAGACTAGCGAGTCAACTGTCCGGCGGGAATCAGCGCAAGCTCTCTCTTGCTATCGCCCTCATTGGTGAGTTCTGAAACTTCAGGTGGATGGGATGGCTGACATGAACATATGCAGGTAACCCCTCCGTTGTTCTCATTGACGAGTTTTCTACGGGAGTAGATGCGAAGATGAAAAGAGATATGTGGGGCACTCTCCGGAACGTCGCTGTCGGAAAAGCAATTGTTATTACGACACGTGCGTTCTCTTTGAAATCATCCTGACCTTGCCTCTGATTTAGATGACTATCTAGATTCCATGGAAGAAGCTTCAGCTCTGGCAAATAAGGTTGGCATCATTTCTAAACAATTACTGGGTAGGCACATCTTCATTATGATATTTGCAATATTTTAATCGCCTTGCAGCTGTTGGCACAATCGACAACTTGGTCTCGCGTTATGCCACGTACCAAGTGCATTTCTCTTGTCCGACACGAGAGGACGTGATTAGAGCTCAGGTCCTCATGAGTCGGATTCCAGGCTCCCGTCTAGCCGACGATGTTGCCACGCGCTTCGAAGTTCCTATACAAGAAGGCAGTGGTTTCACCCTTGCGCGATTGTTCCATATTCTCTCGTCCCAAGGCGATTTCCAGGAGTACACTGTAGAAAAGGCGACACTAGAAAGCGTGTTCCTGAAGGTTATTAGAGGTAATAATGTCATGGAGGAGGACGATTCTCCTGGACGACGACGCAGGTTTCGGTTGTGGTAGGACTGCAAGCTGCCCAAATATTTAATTAGACTGGACTGACTTAGACTTGCATGAACTTTGACATGGACGATATATGCATTAATGATTGTAATAGTATCAATGTATCTTTATGACCATTGATTGCAGTCGAGCAAGATTGATAGCAATATTATGCTTACCGTGCTGGTATCATCAGTTCAAGTTACATATTGCAAAAGTGGTACCAGTGAGTCGACGAAATTTCAGCGACGAAAAACTGTGGGTAGTGAGGACGATCGATGTAGCCAGGTAGATCTGAGTAGTTGATGATCTTTGAGCGCAGAGAGCTGCCGAAGCGTTTCCTTGTCATGCGAAGGCTTTGGACAGTCACGTTTCGGTAACGCCGCTCATACTGTTGCAAAGTCCCTGACTTTAGAAGATTCAATTTATATCGCCAGTCTATGTTCTTTGTCATTAGATACATCATGGCAGGCATGTTGGGCGTACTATTTGACGATCCCGTTGATCCATGGCATGTCTGTAATGAGATTCTACGGTTTCACAGTGTAGATCTGAGGAGAGATCTGGTCCAGGCTGCAGATGGACCCAGTGGGTCACTTGGAATTGCCAGACGTCGGGTACTATGTAGTACTGTCTTCACGCCGTCCCGGACTGACGCCACATGCGGAGTGCTCGCACCATCATATTGCACTGTGCAGTGAGTGGCGACAAGTTTCAAGGTGCAATCAGATGCGATGTGGGCGCAGTCGCAGTATTAGGATAGTCGTTGTTATAGTAATGGGACGGATGAAATTTTGAAATTCAAGACGCGGTCGTGACGCGCCTGTGACGCGGTACTTGTGACAAATCTTGGGACTGTCACGGTGATGTTCATGATGTCGCTCGAACTGAATTCCAATCTTCGTTGATAATCTACATAAATTCGGGCTGCAAATTGCACATATGCATCAAGGACCTAGGCTTGGGGCCAGCCTGGCTTATATAACCGCGGACGAGCATGTAAAGTACGTCAAACTGGTCACGGGTCTATCAAGGACCGTCGAATATTTCACAGGAAGAAGCAAGTATTGATGAAACTACTGTTACAGCTGACTAAGCCACCTGAAAGCAAATGGAAACATGGCCGCATTTCAAGACAACACGCTACTCACAGATAAAGAGCTCACGGAGTTAAGTCTCCACCGCCATACTGTCGCCAGGAACTAAATGTTTCAGGACAGAAGTTGCTCCCTGGGGCCTGCTGTCACTTGTTTCGCAAGAGTCCGGGGCTTCCTGCGTTCGTGATGCGGTGTTTTGAGAGCGCAATTGATGCCGGAGATGGGGCCAGAAACCAGACCGGTGACAGCATCGCTTATATCATCTGCGGATACTTATAAGAGTTCAGAACGTAAACTGTAAAAGTTGACCTGTTGTCTGCTAAATGTCTTCTGGTAATATACTCACATTCTTTGTGGCTGTACTGGCCACAGTTCTCTTCTACAGCCGTCGACACAGTAAATTGCCACTACCCCCCGGGCCATGTCCAAAGCTCTTTACCGGAAATGCTCATCAACTACCAAAGAAAGAGCCTTGGTTAACGTATGCCAAGTGGGCTGAAAGCTATGGTGCACATTGTCCAATTTCCCGTTTGCTACGGCACTTCTGACTCATGTCTCGTAGGGCCCATATTCTCTTTCCACGTGCCTAATCGGCAATTTGTAGTGCTTAGCTCCCTACAATCGGCTACTGAATTGCTCGACTCACGCGCCACTATATACTCTGATCGTCCAAGGGTATGGATGCAGACAGAACTTGCCAAGCGCAACTTGAATCCGTTCAACATATCCTGCACTCACCCATATTTCAAGACGTATCGCACAATCCTCAAAGCCAGCTTGAGTTCCCGCGCTATACAAAGCTACCAGTCACTGCAAACCGAACAATCTCATATACTGCTTGGTATTCTGCACAAGAACCCCGAACATTTCATCGAACAAATCAGAACGTGAGATTCTTGCGATTGCTAGTTTTACTTGTTTCTTATTGAGCGTCTAGGAACACAGCGGCCGTTGTCCTTAATGTCGCATATGGTTGGAAGGTCACCGAGAGTAACGACTATTTTATCAAAATCCTGAAAGAAGGCATGGAAATGAGCGCCATACTAGCCCAGCCTGGACGTTGGTTGGTCGATACCGTACCATTATGTATGCCTTCCTTTCATCCAGTCATCATCAAACTCAGCTTACCGACCTTCCATATGAGTGCGTTTTCTACCTGTATGGTTTCCAGGGGCAGGTTTCAAGCGTGTAGCTTTCGACCTCGGGCAAAAGTTAAGTAGGCTCGACATGATACCATTTAACTGGGCAAAAAAACAAATCGTAAGCCTTGCTAACCAGTCTTGGGAATTCCTGTTATCCGGAACCCTAACCAATTCTCATCGTCGATCAGCACAGCGGCAACTACACGCATTCCTTCGTTTCAGAACAGCTCCTTCCAGAGGACGGGTCCACGGTCAGCGCCCAACAAGAAGAGATCACCAAGTGGTGCAGTCAGGGGATCTATGCAGGCGGGGTAGACACCGTAAGATATCGATGTCTTTTGTACCCTTCCTCACGTGACTTTTGAAACAATGAACAGACAACATCATCCTTATCGTCTTTTATCCTGGCGATGCTGCTTTATCCAGAGGTGCAGAAGCATGCGCAGGCAGAGATCGATGCCGTCGTGGGTCAGGACCGATTTCCCGTATTTGACGACAGAAGCAAGCTTCCGTACATCGGAGCGCTCATCCAAGAACTTCTCCGCTGGGCACCCGTGGCTCCGCAAGGTCAGCCAGATGACTTTTTTGTCCTAGTTCCCGTTTAATCTCAGTGACACAGGGATTCCGCACTACGCGATGAGGGAAGATGTCTACGAAGGGTACCGTATACCCAAGGGTGCAACCGTCATCGCAGATATTCTGTCCATGTCACGGGATAAGGGGATGTACCCTGACCCATTGGAATTCAGGCCTGAGCGGTTCCTCGGTCCCTCGCCCCAATTGGACCCACGGAAATTCATCTTTGGGTTCGGGCGCCGCAGATGCCCTGGTACGCGTCTTTTATATGACACTCTCCAAGCCGCCACTGAACGGTGGTATCTTATTCCAGGGTTACATTTTGGCGAAGCCTCGTTGTACCTCAGTATTTCTTGTATCCTTGCTGCGTTCACGATCGGTAAAGCACTGGATGAGAGAGGGGAAGAGATCACGCCTCCTGCAGAGTTCGAGAGTTCTGGTTTACTATGGTAACTCATGATTCTATGAGCCTGAAACGCATGCTTACACGCCCAAAGGTTCCCCAAACCATTCAAGTGCAAGTTCATCCCAAGGAATGAGGACTTACTAGCAACTCTCTCGCAATGATTAGCACGTCGGCCGACTTCAGCCTACATGATTGCTTCGTACTGAAGGACTTTTACAGCTAACTGTATCTTTTTCTTACTAGCAGCCACGAATCTCGTCGAGTACTGTCGGTAACCCTTAGGCTAACGCTCGTCCAATCCATCCTTGTCCCATGTCTGCTCCCGGTATTGGCATTTCGTTATGCTCCCGTTTCCTGTCACTGTCGCATCACAACACATCATATTGGTTTGCAGTTGGATCTTTCCCTCAGGCTCAAGCTAGTACGCCTTGATCAGCTTGTTTCCTCAACTTGCTGCCTGTCTGTCTGATGAAAAAATGTCATCTCACGGTCTGAACATACCCGTCTGTTGGCTACTACGCTCCCTACCGAATTTGGCTCTAATATCAGTGTGCCGTACTTTTCTGCGCTAGCTGCAAGCCTGCAAGAGCATCATAAGGTTGATTACATAATGTTACGCACGCAAGCGTTGCCCCATGATTCTAACAGGAAAGTCACTACGTACACTAGTACTTATAGGCAAAACTGATGATGCTATTGGAGGTCAGGTGGTGGTTGCACTACTTCACATAGTATATAATGGTCATCATCAAGTTCCCATAGCGCTTTCATTCTTTAGTACTTACCCTACCACCTCCACTCAAAGTCGGTGTGTCCACTCTTAACCATACTACGATGACCATGCTCACATCCTTATTTAGATCATATTATGCCTGGAAGCACTCTTCCTCCTTTCCCTGACGATGTTCGAACACATCCACTCTTGATTATTGATTATGAGCTCATCAAGGCTGGAGATGTGGAGGAAGTAAATCGACTGTGGGAGGCTGCGACGACTATCGGATTCTGGTAGTACGTCATATTTAAATATTTTGTTGAATTTATGCTGGACCTAACTCTTTAACAGTTTAAAGAATCACGGCGCAGACCAAGAAGTCAGCAAGATGTTTGATATGGGAGCTGAGACAATGGCTTTGCCCTTCGAAGAACTTATGGCGTTCGAGCAAGGAGACAACGGTCGATCTTTCGGGTTGGTTTTGATGTAGCTCACGAGCGCCTCTTTTTTTATATGGATTCCTTATCAGATACAAGAAAGCAGGGGCTAATGCGATTGACGCAGCTGGTAGGATTTCTAGACCACTACTAAGTAGTAGGCTGACGCAAACGCAGGCACCTTGGACTCTGTCGAATTCATAAACGTTTCTAAGGATGATACTCTGGCATACCCACAGGTCATTCACCGCACCTACCCATCAACCGTAAATGCTCGCATGGAAAACACGATTGCACCATTTGCCCGCAAAGGTCTCGAAGTGACATACGTTGTATTGAATATATTCAACGACAAGCTTGGACTGCCGAAAGGGACTTTGGAGAGTCTGCATGACATGGAGGAGCACAGTGGTAGTGAGACTAGATGTATTCGTAACCCTCCTGTGCAGATTAAAGAAGCAACGAAAATCCCTGCTATAGGTGCGCATACTGATTTTGGCAGCCTGGTGGGTACCTGGACACGTGGGTTTTGTCTTTTTTAATCAAACTTTACCAGAGCTTCTTGCACAATCGCCTCGGTGGACTCCAAGTACTCCCCCCTGGTCATGAAGAGTGGTCCTACATTCGAGTGAGCACGAGTCTGGTGCTCGCGTGCACGTACAACAGGCACTTATCTACTGATAGCCCATCCCTGGACATGCTGTCTGCAATATTGGAGATGCGTTATCCCTTTTCAGCGGAGGCGTCCTGCAATCCAACATTCACCGTGTTGTGTGCGTGCATGAGTACTTGAATTGTCAACCTTGCTAATCTGTCGAATGACCGTGGATAGTGCGCCTCCTGGTGTACAGGCTGAATACGAGCGGTGGTCCTTGGTTTTCTTTACCCGCCCGGGCAACTCGAAGGTCCTGCGGGCTCTTGTCGAATCCAGCCATATCATTGCAGAAGCGGTAAAGAAGCGACCTGACAAAAATTTCGAGACTGGTTCTACTGCTGCAGAGTGGTTCGCGAGAAGAATCAAGAATCAGAGAATCAATAACAGATTGGTAAGCACTCCATCAGTCTGTTGCAGCGGATGTGATCATAGATACCGGAATATTGTAGGGACCAGAAACGTGGGCTAGAAGCCGAGGGACAGAGCATACTCCGACAGTGGTTTAGGCTACGAATTGTCTTTCCCGGTCAATAGCCAATTCGAACCAAGCAGAAAGATGCAGTCAGATTTCAGGCATAGGATTGTGAAAGAAAGATGCTTGTATTGAATATTGAGGTTTGGTGTATTGTATGTTGTAGCTTCATGAAATTGCTTTAGTCAAGACCAGCACATCAAGAACAAGGACAAATCTTGAACGAGTACAACTACACTCTAACAACAGATAGAAAACAAGATGTACCCATCCCAAACATTTGTTATGGAGGGCCATGACACAACATTGGCCCAATCATGATGCTCCTGGACTCCATTGTGATCTGCTCACCTATACTTCCCACATATCCTAGTTAGTAAGGTGGCCTTACCACAATGTTCTGGCCACTTAATAAAGCCTTTGTGCCTTCCTACAGAGCACTGGTGGTGTGCACCAGCAGTTTCCTTGTACTTAGAATATTTTACTCTATGGTCTTTTTCCCACTGTTGGTGTCATCACCCTTTTGAGTAATATGGTAGTGCACAACTTTGCACAATGCCACCACACTTGCACTTGTCATCATTGATGACAAGCTCGTACACAGTGAGTTTTGTTTTATTTTATTTTACATATATATCTCTCACTACAGGACATCACAAGACTACATATAGGTGTTACTTTATGAGGCTCCTAGGTTTGTTCTCTGTGCATACAGGTATGTTAACTGAAAATCAACAGAGTGCATGGGAATCATCCTGCCTTCAGCATTCCACCATGCACCTTCACCTCCAAGCTGCCTATCCTCCCTCCTGTCCCCCATGACACTCAATGCTGTGGGCAGTGTATCATGAAAATGCTTTGTCCATGTGGGTGGCAGAAAGACCAGGACTTTGCATACAGGAGTACTTCACCAATGCCAAGATGATGCCCATGAACTTTGTGCTTCCTTCCTCAAGAGTAAGTTTATCTCTTGAATTTTTACCGTCTAATTACTTCCATTGATAGTACTGTAGAACTCCCTTTGACAGAGTGTGAGCAATTATTGACCTCTGAAACCCAGCAATGTGGCCCCAATTCATCACCACCCACACCATCAGACAACTTCTCTCCTTACTCCATGAACATTAACTCCATGATTCCTCCTCCTGGTGAGGAAGGATTTTCCATCAGTCATGTGGGAGATGAACTAACAATCTACCAGGAACTAGAAGAACTCACAACAACAATAGCAAAGTAAGTTCAGTGTTTCTGTCACACTCACAAGCACTCAAAACAACCCTTTCTTAGTAGACAAAGGCTGGATACCCATGACTGTAGTGGCCATATCGCACTACTAGCATTAGATTGGGCCTCACAGTATGAGGCACTTATGGACACCCTTCTCAACTATATGCATGATCCTCTGGAGCCTTTGGAGCCTCCTTCCTCAATCAATGAGACCGATCAGTTTAGCATCAAGGTTGTTGACATTTTTGGTAAGGCCTTCTTGTTCAATTGAGCTTTTGCATCTCTAATGGAACCTCAGACTGACATTTGCACACATTCAAACATGTTTCCCCATTCATCAATATCTCATTACTCTGTTTTGGCTGTATAGGCAGCTCACTTATTACACTGACCATTGCCATCACCATTTGCATGCTGGATGTATACAGGCAAAGCCACTGAGTAACCCCGCACTTCAGTATTTATGTGAAAGCAAAGATGCTATGTTTTCTTCATGGTGTAAGTTTCATGGCATCATCCTTGCACTGCTCTGATGTTACATAAAATTAGGTATACTATTGCAGACACCTTGCTGAGCAGCTTCACATCAGTTATGATGTATATCTTGAACTCCATCAGTGCACAGACCACTGCCTGGACAAGGTTTCAGGTCACAATTCAGATAACTGGCAGATGCTAAACTTATGTCCTGCATGCCAGTACAAGCTGACAGATGAACCCCCTCTAGAATTTTCTATCCTGTGTGCTTGCAATGGCAATAATTTGGCCAAATTGGTTGATCCTGCCATATGTGGTGGTCAGGAATGCTTGGACACTTGGATAGGAACCTCATTGATATGGCTAAGTGAATCATACATTGATGCATTCAAAGATGAAGTCTGTTCAGCTCATGCATGCCAAGCAAGGGAACAGCATCCTACATGAGACCCTGATGATCCATGGGTTGATGAGCCTGATTCTGTTGATTCTGCAGAGCCACATACTGTGTGTATGGACCATTGGCGCAATGAATCTCAGAAGAAAATGTTCACGATATTCAAAAAATCAGGCATTTTTATTACTGTGTGCCAACATGGCTTCCTACTCACCATCTGTGACATAGTGTGAAGTGACAAGCTATATCTTAGTTCCTTCGCTTCCCATTTGATGTGCTGACTATTAATATTCTGCAGAATGAAATACCCCATTGCTTCAGTTAAGAAGCTAATGGATGTTTTTGGGAGCAATATTTTGTATGGATATGACATAAAATGTGCCTTTGAGAAGATCCTGCTGTACAACACACTTGGAGACAGTGCCAAGAGGCTCGACATGCAAGGTGTTGTCCCTGCTTTTCATGAACATGCCCATAATTGTCTCTGTCAGCTTCAGCACCACTCCAAGCACAAACTTGGTGCTGGAATGGAAGATTTTGAAATGTGCGAATGAGTCTTCTCTGAGTCCAATGCATTGGCTTCCAAAATATGTAATGCCACTGAGTTCCACTGACACCAAGCCCTTGACAAACACTTTCATTTTGCTGATATGGACAGGTACACTGCATTATGTAAGTCCACCCTTTGTCCTCATCGAATATTGAATGATCTAATCACAAATTTAGCTGACTTCATATTCAATAATTATGTCCAAGCCTTAACATTGATATCTATGACTACCATTTTTCTTGGCAATTTTCATGCTTCAAATGCAACTCTTGATCTTGACTTTGATGGCAACCTCAAAGACAAACATCTGTTCTTACAGTGTCTTGCAAGGAAGAATGATGAATCCAGTGTTGAAATAGACTATGTAAAAGCATCAAATGAGTATGAAGAGGTGCAGTAAGCTCTTTTTGCTTCAGTTATTCATAAGCTGATAAAAATTGTAAGGCTTGCATACAGTTTGGTCAACTTGATTTATGTCCAAATTACTCTCCCAAGGATGCTGGCAATGTATGGCAGTGTCATACTCATGCTGTGACCAAATGTGATCAGAAGATTGTCATTGTCATTGATTACAAGTGGCAGATGGCCCTGGATGCATGATGGGGTCTGGATCATCTTAAGTGTGTGAAAGCCCAGTTGTGCATCACCAATCATCTTTATCACAAGGCTGTCAATGATGTTGAATGGCTTGTTGTCATGCGACTTCTCAAATTGACTAAGCTCCAGATGAGTGGTCTGAGTATGGGATCTAATACTATTTTATCTATTTATTTATTTCTAACTGCTGTTTATCAGGATACAAACTTCATACTCGAATATCAACTGCTCTCAAAAGTCGAGCCACTGCAATCTGAAATGTGCTAACTTGATATAACAAGTATGCAAGCCAGCTGAATCCTCCTCACCCCCCATTACAGTGGGAACAAATAATTGACTACTCATTCTTAGCTGAATTTGACCTGCTCCATGAAACAGGTACTGAGATCCAAATGAAACACTAGGCCAATCCCTCTTACTGACATGCTTCCATACAACACCTTGCACACTAGTGAGCTAAGCAAGAGATCCATAGGCTGAATGTTGAGGTTGGGTGTTTGTGCACCAAGATTCAGGACAACACACTGGATTATCCATGAGCCATTGTACAGCTTGAGCTCAATAATCCACTGCTTGCAGCCCATTTATAGTGTCGGTGGCAATGGCTGCAGTCAGCTAATGCATGACACCTTTGGCATATTGAGCAGATTCTATGGCTCCCCAGATACAGTGGTCCCATGTCTCCTGGTACTCATGAAGGTTGGAAGTATGAGGTTATGTCTGTACTTGAATGTGTGTAACATGAGCTGATAGATGAAGCAGATGAAGGTGAGGGAGATGAAGATGCATTAAGCTGGCAGCTGCAGGATGTTCATACTTATATTGAAGGACTTGATTATCATTGTGTTGACTTGGAATTTGTGGAGTAGTTGTACTTCTCTGCCATCAGACTACTTACTGTATTTTGTCACTATTGAATTTCATGAGTTTGCTGTTCATTCTCACTATGATACCAACTGGCAGTGCATGTCAAGGAATGTGTAGTATTACCCAATGTTTTTTTTGGTACTTGCTTTGAATCAGACTTTTTCTCAATATTTGTACCTAAGTTCTAAGTATAAGATGGCCTTGGTAAATGTTCATCTGATAGTGACAACTTGGGTGCAGCTGGCTGACATGTCTTAGGATCACATGACTCATTTGACATAATTGTTGATTGAAGTTATCACTGTTGGCCAGCTGCACCCTGCTGTCAGTAATTGTCAATGCACATTGCTGCATTTTTAAAATATCTTCCCCTGATATGTCTGTGTCTTTGTATTGGACAGATAGCTTCAAGTCTATTCTTGTACATTATAAGAAGGACTTTCTGTCTGTCAAAGATTTGAAAAAGAACCAATCATGTATAACTAAGAAAACCTGAAAGGCTATACTTGCAGCCCACAAGAAACAAGGTGAAGAAGTAGCTTTGCCAAGTTTTTTTAAAAAAGTAATATATTCAAGGGAGTTTGTTGTGTGACCAATTTACTATGCTACATACAGGCAATCAAACAGTATTATCCCAAACAAATCTCTGAAGATGAGGAATCTGATTTGGAGGGAGATGGATGTGAAGGAAAGAGAGGCTGCTGCCCATTCAAAAAAGCTTCATTTTATAAGAAGAGGCTCACTGACTGGGATATTGCCCAGAAACTATTCAAGCAGGAAATTAATGTCTTTGACAAGGCAGAGCAGGTAAAAAAAGGAGTGAAAAATGCCATCAGATATCATACATGTCATATATGTGAATGGTTCAACAACATGTCTTCTCAGCAAATCAAAGAAGTCAATGATGCAAAGGAGAAGTAAAACAAGGAAGACACACCTGAGGAATGTATGAAGGCTAGAACAGAGGTCTCAGTGTGATGTTAGGACAATACTAAAGATAGATTCAATACCTAGAACGGAGGTCTAGATAGTACATGAGTGAATATGAGTATGTGTGAGAGCTGCTAAGTGATACTTACCTCAGTGTGATGTTAGGACAACACTGAGGTGAGACAACACGAATGGTGCTACTGATATATGAACATGGTGAATCTGTGGCTGAGTGTTGAAGGTGGTACTGTATAGTATATAGCACAAGGTCCAAAGAGATAACTAGAGATAAGACACTAGTAGCATATGCTACTACCAGTGCAGAAGAATGGATGTATGATTACCAAACATACGGATCAAGAAGTGGACAACGTCATATCAAGCATATGAGACATATGGACAAGAAGAAAGGAAGTGGAATGATGTATGACCAACAAGGAAAGCTAGGCCAAGTAAGTTCAGTTAAAATGTTTTCGTGTTGGGTCTAATATCAGTTAAGTTACTGTAAAAATAACCTCAAAAAAACACTTAAGGATTTTTCTGAGCAGCTTTATCGTACTATGGGCTGTCATGTGGTCGTGCTTGTTAGTCACAAGAAGTAAGCAGACCAAACATTGTCTGTCACCCTGTAAGTATTTACATCATCTCATAAATCAAAGTCTAACTAACTACTACCTTTTAGACACAAATATCAACCCCAGAATGTCAAAAAGAACCTTTCTGTTAGCTCTAATAGTATTAAAGAGTAGGCTTTGGCAGGCTTTGAGTTCTTTGCAAAGTGGTCAAAGGTGGAGCTTTGTACATTTTTCTTTCAAAGTGGACATAGACATTACTCATTGTAATTGACACATCTGAATAATGAAGATGACAAAGTCAAGGAGGTTGAGGATAACAATGGGCTACCTGAAGTTATTTTGGATGATGAGGGCTATGCCAAACTACCTTCTTATGATGGTATCAGACTCAAGGGCCAATAAGAACTGGTGTGAATAATTTTTCTTGCTTCATATAGTAAGTTTGCATGTCATTTCTTGTCATACATTTAGTTGATCAGTTGATTTGCAGAAGCTTTCACCTACAGTCATGAGCTAGTACCTTGGGGCACTATAACTGCCAGTGAATCTGAGTATTTGGCTGCTGATAGTGTTTTGGAGAACTTTGTGGTATGTGACACCTCTCACATGAGAATAAATGAGATCAATTCACTCTGGAGTCACTGGTAGAGGTGGAGCAATGCCAAGAAGAGATTGGTTGCTTTCATAAAGGCATGAAGGTCCGATATGAAAACTGACATGAGGGAGATACAGGGGATAAAAGGAGTTTAAACAAGAAAAAACCATACAAAGACATTACCACTGACAAAGAAAAGGAACTACATCTAGTGGACAGCTTGGCTACTACACTGGCTACAGCTATACTGGCCAATATCTCATGTTAACAGTGCTTTATTTTTTAGATGCTCTCAGCTCTGATCAGAACTATCTTGAGCTTATTGATATAGTCAAAGATTTATCTGCAGCAATGAAAAATTTGGCAAGTATTGACTAGTCTTGAATTTCAAGTTGATTCTAACATCTTTGACTACTAGCTGAAGTTACCTGAGGGGATTGAATTGTCCCCTTGGGCAAGTTGGTTGTGGCAAGAGTTATATCTCCCAAAGGATATCCATCAGTCAAAAGACATTGATAAGCTGCTTGAAGATGCTAGGTAATGCCCCTGTAGTAACTGCATATTTAGCCATACTTTTGGTTTTAGGCCTTGTATTAATTTTGAGGGACTGTAAATATGTTATTGAGTATGAAAAAAATGAAGCCCTGCCTAATATCCCTTCCTACTTGGCCCATTTATTCTTGGATCTCAATTGCATGGTTAAATTAGATGATGCTTGTGCTAATCTAAAATGCACCATTGTTAGTCTTATTGAGGCAGCAATGCAGGCCAACTTCAATGATAATGTGCAGGATGAGGAGGTCAAGAATATTGCCAAGAATGATAGGGAGGACAAGGAGAAAGGTGATAAGAAAGAGATAGTAAGGGACAAGGTTGGTAATCAGGAGAGCAGGCAGAGGGATAAGCTACAGAATGTAGAGAGAGATGTGGATATACAGATGCAGAAGGTGCAGAAGAATAATAGTCAGAAACCAGAGGCTGAATAGAAAGAGAAGAAGAGGACTAGAACTCAATTATCCTCAAGATAGGCAAAGAAGGTGTGGATTAAGGAGGAGCCTATGCATAGGTCAACCAGAAGTAGGTAACCCTCCAAGAAGGTAATGCAGAAGTAGCCTTCCACAGTAGACTTTGTCTTTTTATCTCATTATCAATCAAATCATTCAAGTGCCTTGTTGAATTAAATTATTCAAACAACACCTACTATACCAGACAAGCTGGCCAAACAGTGGCCAGCCCACTTATACCTTATGTAGAAGCCTAGCTGCTTAGGCAGATAAGCAATTTTGGAATAGTCAGCCAAAGGTTAAATACCATACACACTAGGCTGGCCAGGCTAGTGTTAGATTCCATCAGACCGGCCAACCCTGGTGCTATATGGACTAGGTCCATAGATGTTAGGCTGGCCAGGGTAGTATCAGCAAATCACTATAGATATAAGTAGATATCATATCCCATATTCTGGACCTACATCCAATAATATTTCCCTGTCTCATCTGGACCTTCAGATGTCCTATCCATGTCTCCAGTCCATCCAGATCCCTGCACCTCTGCACATCCACATCTGCATATCCACATCCACATCCTTTTCACCTTCACAGCTAGCCTGCATCATTCATCCTTTGACCTATCGCCCTAATACTATATCTCACATATTCATGCATCTCATCCAGACCACATCCGATCCGGTCCAGTCCGATCCTATCCAACATATAGATATATTTCCTGTGCATATAATATTTACACAGCCTATCCAGTATTTCCTTCTTTCTGTTGTTTTGGCTATATCTATTACCAGTATGCTTACTAATCCATTAACCTATGTTCATTTCTGACTCACATTTGTTAACCTTTGCTTATGCTTCATACATAGCCTTGGACCTTTGCTTACTGATCTTTCCAGTAGTCACTTAGTATATAAACTCTTGTATATGTCCTATAGTTCCTCAGTTTGAATATCATATTAGTCCTCGCACTAGATCTCACTCTAAGTCCTCATATCAGTTCTAGTCTTCCAACTTAGTCAATATCCATCTCAGGCCTAGGAAGGAATTCCCTAGGCCAGAGTTCCGATCCTCTGATCCTCTGAAGTTTCCAGAAGTCTATCCGGATCTTTCCTATGGTCCTCCAGACCTATTCTGCTTTAGACTTTGTCCTTACAGCCTTTCCTCTATCTGCTTCTACTCAGGACAAGTCTTAAGTAGCTATTATGCATATCTGTATTAGGACAAAACCTCATCGTAATTTCCGGAAGTTCCTCCAGAACTTTCCTGCACTCATCCAGAAGTTACTTGCACCTGTCCAGAAAGTCCTTCCAAAGTTTCCTGTGCCTTTGGATGTCCTTTGGACATCTTTGGATGCCTTCAGACTTTTTTTGGACACTAATCTGAAATTAAGGGCACATACTCAGGTAAGGGGTGCAGCACACGAGCTGAAGCCAAGCCCCTCAGAATTAGTCCTACCCTTTGTGCATGGTCTTAACAGTAGAGTAATATACATATAATAGATGGCCAGCCCACCTGTACCTTTCAGAATGACCAGCAGCCCTAGTACTACATGTACCAGTGCTATAGAATCTAGGCTGGTATCAGCAGATCACCATAGAAATGGGTAGAGTAAATATAATGGATGGCCAGCCCACTTGTACCTTTCAGAATGGCCAGCCAAGGCTTTACACTCTATAGATACTAGGCTGGCCAGGCTAGTGTTAGATTCCATCAGACTGGCTAGCCCTAGTGCTACATAGACCAATGCTGTAAATGTTAGGCTGGCCAGGGTGGATAGTGTCAGATTTGATAGCACTGGCCAACCCAAGGTCTACATGGACAAACCACAGACTGGCTAGCCTATATTCTACTGCAACCATCCAGAAAGAATGGTCAGCCTTTGATCTACATGGAATGGCTTTTTTTTTTCAGTGTTTATTGTCCATTGGGGCACTGCCCTATGTATGGTAGACATAACATACAGGTATTTACTTCTAATTTATGTTTGGTTTGGAAAGATCATTTTAGTGTGTGTTCATTAGTCCAGGTGTGATACAAGGACTGGTAAGGCCAGCTAAAGGCAATAGGGTTTGGGAGTTTTGCATTCATATCATTCTTCCTCTTCTTCATTCATAGGGGGTGTAACATCCCTGAAGATCTGCTCTAGTCTATGTGTGCTCACTATGAAGCAGAGAAGGGGCTTGGTGTATTTTGAATTGTTCGGCAGGTTCTTGCAATGGTTGGCTTGTGGACCAATCTTGTTCTGAAGTGTAAGGCACTGTCTGGCATATTTTGGGCAGGCAAGTAGAAAGTAATGGACTGTTTCTTCATGGCAGTGACATTGCTGGTAGGTGGGACTGGGGACCTTTGTGATGTGGTGTACATGTATATTCAGGGGCATGTGTTCTGTGTGGAGCTGGAAGAGCAGTGATGAATGTCATCATGGAAGTTTTTCAACTAGCTTGGAGAAGTGCCTTGATGGGGCTGTTGTATCAATCTCATAGAGACATTTGTAGTGTGGGGAGTTCTTCATGACTGTTGCCACTTCAGCTTTGATCTCTTCTCTGAACTGCTGCTTTAGAGCTGATTTACTGATAGGCAGGGTGGCTTTGATGTTGCTTCTTGTGGTGAGAAGAGATCTTGGGAGTTCTCTGGGTGTACTACTCTCTCCTCCTGCTGCCTTTTTGGCCTGCTCATCTGCAGCTTCATTGCCTGGGATTCCTTGATAACCAGGTGTCCACCATACCCTCAGTTTATGGTCATTGTGTGCTAGTATTAGCCTACACAGGTCATTGTGGAACTTATTCATGAGGTAGTGCCCAGGTTTGGAGGCAAACACTTTGGTGGCAAAGATGGCCACCTGGCTGTCAATGCCCAGGGCCATGGTTTCTTTTCCTTCTTCCTCTCTCAATATCTCTACCACCAGTATTATTCCTACCAGCTCTCCCTCATAAACTGTATGCTCTTGGTTGCTTCCTAGATAGAACCCTCTTTCCCCCACTATCTCATCATTTCTCACCATCACTGCAGCTCCTTCTACTCCTCTGTCGATGGCCAAGCTGTCTGAATATACATATAAGTCTTCCTCCATAAAGGTGTTGTTCAAGGCTGCTATGGTCATGTCACCTGCTATTTCTGTAGTGATGTTGGGGGTCCATTTAGGGTAGTGGAAAATTGGGCTGATGGTTTTGATGGTGTGTGGATTAAGTTTGAATTTGTTAAGCAGGCAATGAAGGGGTAATGGGTGTCTTTTGCAGCCTTCAAAGTCTCTTTTGGTACATGAGTTGTACACTGTGCAGATTCCCTTGTGGAGAGGGTGAGTCTTGTCCATTGTGATCATGCGTAGGGTGGCTCTGTGACAGACTTTGCGTAGTAGCTGCTGGAATGGAAGGATGTTAGCATATGCATCAAGAAGATTGGTAGTGGAGGTTCTCATTCCTCCTGTTATCATTATGGTTGCCATTTTCTGGACTCTCTCCATCTTTGAGGCAAAGCCCCTTGCTCCATGTCCTGCATTCTTCTTTCTCTTTCCTTTCACTATCAATCCTGAGCACCAGACATCAGTGGCATAGAGCATTTTTAGGATCACTACACCTTCATATAGTTTCTTTAGTAATTGACCGTGGACTCCGTTTGCTGCTCGTGTCATCTTTTGATATGCCATCATATAGTAGGTGCCTTTCACTAGGGCATATGTGATATGTTCTTTGAAGGTGAGCTTGTTGTCTACTATTACTCCAAGAAACTTGTGTGATCTGGATGACATTATGACATAGTTGCAGATAGTGATTGGTAGGTGGGGGACAGGAAGGGTTTTGTTTCTATGGTTGGAGTCGTTGATGTGTTTCCTTGATATGCATAGTAGGGCCATTTTATCTATTTCAAAGTCAGCATTATGGTCTCTACTCAAATCTAAAGCACCCCCTAGTTTCTCTATCATATTCTTGAGTTTTCCATTTGCTTCCTTGTAATCTTTGCTGCATGCTGCCAAGGTTATATCATGTATGAATCTGAGGTTGAGTTCTCCTCATCTCAGGTTAGTATTGGCTACTCATAGTACAGGGGAGTTGTAGAATACAAATCCTATTACTGACAAGGGGCATCCTTGGTCTACCCTGTTTGAGACATTAAAAAGGTCCAATTGATAGTCGTCAAAGTGTAGGATTGTTGATCTGTTGCTTAGTTGTTTTCCATACCACTTGATGTACTCCAGTGGGATTCCAGTGTGTCTCATATTATGTAGCATTTGGTTGACCACTACACTGGGGAATGCTGCCTTGACATCTAAGAATAGTATTGATACAAATGGTTCTGCTGAGGCCCATGCATCTGTTGCAAATTTCATTAGTAGGTGGAGGGAGTCTACTGTAGATTTTCCCAGGCATCCTCCAAAGTGTGCTGGTGGGAGGAGGTTATGGTGTTCCACTATATATACTAGGTCATCAGCTATGCAGAAAGATAAAATTTTACTCATGATATTGAGTAGGGTGATGGGTCGATAGGCCTTTGGTAGGCTGTAGTCCAGTCTTCTTGGTTTTCATAGGACTACTGTAGAGGATAGTTTCTAGTCTTTGGGGTAGTGTTTGAGCATAAATGTGGTGCAGAAGATGGGTCCCATATATGGTACTAGGACATCAGTACATTTTTTGTATACACAGTTACATATTCCATTTGGTCCTGGGGCTTTGTACAGGGAGAGATTGTCTATGGCACAGGTGATTTGTTCATTAGTGATAGGTGCAAATTTGCAAATGGGAGAGTTATAAATGAAATTGGGCTCAACATGTTCATTTTTGGGTGGTGGTCGGAAGAATACATCATAGAGGAGCTCGCTTTTCCTTGCATTATCCTGCATGGTGTTCTTCCATTAGGGTCTTGTGGGTCTTTCAGTGTCTTGATCTTGGTGTGTATTTGCTCCATTGGGTCACTGGCTGCATATCAATGGAAGTCCCAGATGTTGGCAGGCATGATGGCATCAAGCCATTCTTCCCAGTGCTCCTTTTTTGCTTTCTTGATGTTCTCTGAGAATTAGTTGCAAGTGAGGCAAAATTCTTTGTGGATGGGGTCTTGTCATTGAGCTAGCAGTTTTCTGATCTTCTTACCAATTTTGTGTACTTGTTTTCATTCAACATCGAGTTCATTCAACCATCATTGTTTGGCATAGGGTGATTGCTTGGTTATTGGTATGTGGTCCTCCATGGTTTTAGCAATGGCCTGGGTAAGGTGTGTGAAGGCAGCTTGAAATTCATCTATGGTTTTGATATCAGCAGGTGGGTGCACTTCAAGATTGGAGGAAAGGGCTTCTCTGAATTCATTCTATTCTATATTTCTGAAATTTGGTCTTTGGGCGGTGCTGATGCGTTCTGGCTGTAGATCTAATATGCTGATGATAGGAAAGTGGTCAGTAATTATGGGGCATAGCTGATACTCTACTGAGCACTTGTTGAACATGTCTTCAATCTCAGTAGAGCAGAAAACATTGTCTGTATGGGTGTGGTTCTTGGTGTTTGAGGCTTCACGGGGCTATACCAGGTGGTAGGGCTTGGGTGAGGTTATATGTGGCTAGGAGGTTAATTAGTACACCTGCAGCATCTAAGTTTGCTGCAGTGAATAGATGAGCATTACTTGTCTTTTCCCACATGGGATGGTGATGCTTAAAGTCACCCATCCATATCATGTGGGTGTTGTTTGTTCTGTTTTCATCTTGAGTGCGAGGGTTGATGTGAGGAGCTATGTGGAAGGTTGTCTCCTTGATTCTCATGTGTCTTTCTAGGAACTGGAGCATTCTGGAGTGGTCGCACGTGTTGTAGATATTATATATACATACTTTTCCAAAGTTGCCATGTATTTCAATTGCTGTGATGTTGGATGTGTCGAGTGGGATGATATGTCAGTTGTTCTTGGAAAGTTTCTTGTTGACAAGTAAGATGGCTTGCAAGTGTTCAGGGTTTGAGTGGTGGTTGGTGGGATATATTACATTCCAAAATTTCCTCAGGTTGAAGGCATTCATGAGGCCTACAGGATTGAGGAAGGGTTCTTATATGCAGGTGAGGTTGTAGGTTTCGGGTTTGAGGTTTTGGAGCATGTGCTCCCAGGTGCTAGAAGATTTTCATAAGTTTTGCTGCCAAATTTTGAAGTCAGTGTGAGGGGGTTGTTCATTATGGTTGTTCTGCATTTATTCAAAGTCAGATGTTGATTCTGAGGTGTTGGGGTGTGGTTGCATGTTTTTGTTGTGTCCATTGGTTGGTTGAGAGGCCAGCCAATTGCTCATTAGACAGGCTTGGGAGCTGTATCCAATCAGGATCTTGTTTGTGTTTGTGCATGGTCAGGTTTGCTGTTGCTGTTTTTGGTGTTCTTGCTTGTTGTTCTGTTGTTGAGTTTGAGGTTTTGTTTGGGGGATTTTCATTAAGAGTCATCCATAGTTGCTGTGGGTGTTAGTGTCTGTTACTGGTTGGGTCCATACTGGTCTTGGGGGTTCTGCATACTGCTTGTTATTGTTCTCTAGCATCTCCCAGGTGAGTGGGTCTTCAGTAGGGAAGTATCAGTATCTTGAGTCTTTGTTTTGGTTCTTGAAGCTTTCCCATTTGTTGATGAATGCTGGGCAGTCTCTGCTCCATGAGGTGTGGCCCTGGCAGTCACAGTTAGCACAATGATAGAAGTGAGGATCATCTACTTTACATGTTGCTGTGCGATGTTGTGTACCACAAGTGCCACACATGTTGTGTTCTTGAGTGCATTCTGCTGTGACATGTGATCTGTCATAAAATTGGCATTTGAGGCATTGAGTCAGTTCCGGAAGGAGTTTGCATCCAAATACTTTCTTGCCCTTGATGGTTGTGTCAAAACAGAGTATTTGATTGGCACTTTCCTTAGATTTGAGGGTGATGATAGTGTGCACTGTCCTTTGGTTCATCTTGTGTCTGGCTATTGGTTTGATCCATTTTGCCTTGGTGATGGATCCTGGTTTGAGTCTGCTATTTGTTTTGATGGTTGAGTTGGCGTGTGTCGAGCTTGGGTCATAGGTTGTTGGTACATTTTCTATTAGGACATGGAATGATCAGTCTTTGATGGTGGCATTTGTTCTGAAGTTGACTGCAAATTTCCCTTGGTGTGCTGGGGAGTTGAGCCATTTGGTGGATTTTGCTGAGTCGAGTTCATATAGGATGCCCCTGTGTCTTCATGCTGACTGGAAGGTAAGGCCTTGAGAGATGGCAAGGCTGTCTTTTTCTACTAATTCTAGAGTTAGCTTGGCTTTTGTGATAAGTTCTGCTTCAGTAAGTCCTCTGAGGGTGTCTATTTTACCATATGAGTGCCTGTCTAGGAGGATTTGCTTTGTTTGTGCTTCTCCACATGCTAGAAGTTTGG
>MU172338.1:131781-148628 GCA_016695485.1 Suillus hirtellus
GGGTTAGTTTTGACTGCATTTGCATATGTGTGCATCCCTTCAGGATGCATAACTTTTGGTATGTCTTGTGACACCTTGGTTATGTTTAGGACCACTTTCTTGATGCTATCAGATGAATTGGTTAAGTTGCCACATAGCTCAGTGACAGCATGTTCCAGTGCCTCCTTATGGGCCACTATTGCTTCCTCTATACTTCTGGCTTTCTCTTTTAGCTGCACAATAGGTCCTTGTATCAGGGCTGAAACTTTCTCTATGAGGTTTGCTGTGTTTAAGTTCTTTTTGGCTTTGATGAGTAGTATTGCCATAGAGTGGAGTATGTCGACATGTGTTGCTCTGACTTCCACTGTGATGCTATATTCCAATAAGGCATGTTGTTACAATCACCCTACTATTTACTTTTACTATTCTGCTTTCTTCGTCACAACGACGAATTATCTCTTTTTCTAGCTTTCTTACTATTTCCTTATTTTGATCCTTGTACTTTTATCTCACGATCGTCTTGGTCCATGTGTGCATAGTATCCTATTTAAGCACGTGTATTACTATGTAGAGCTTCACTTCAATCTTACTAGGTTTTTCTCTGAAACTCCTTTCGCTTAAGACCTCTAATCTTAAGTTGTCCGAACCACTTTCTTAGCCAAGGCACTCCCTTGACTAAGTCTAAGAACCTTCTCTCATTTGAGAAGCTATCCAAATCTCAGCAACTAGAAAGCTCTGTCGAGCCTTTGCTGTTAAAACTATCCTAGTTCGTAATACATGTGCTATTTGCATTATGACATTTCATGCAATAGGAAGGTCTAGGCCATGTGATAATAGTAATTTCTTGGCCATGATATTGTTTTTGACTTCAGATCTGACATTTGGATTGGTTAGGTGGTTTTCTATTTCTTTACTTTTGGATAAGAGTAGTTTGCTAGCAGTTGTTTGCTGGCCTCTAGTGGCCGGTGTTACAGATGTGGTCAGAGCATGCTTAGTAGTTTGGGAAGGTTTGGTTGGCATTGGAGCCATGGTTTTACCTTTGTTTTTGTTGTTTTTTGGATTTTGTAGTATGTTTGTTATGTATATAGAGACTAGTAATAGACAGAAATAGAGGAGAGAGGACAAAGCTGGCATTGTTTAACGCCTTTGTCACCATTAGGCACAAAGTTGGTTGAGTTTTTCTGGGGTCCTTGTTGGGGTGCCACTTGGTATGGGTCCAAGAAGTGTCACATATATGGAATAGCTAAAGACTGGCTAGCATCAATTCTACATAGATTGGCTAGCCTTAGCTTTACATGGACAACACACAGACTGGTACATAGGGATCCACACAGGTAAACCCATGGGTGTCTTGAGGCCAACCCATACCCATACCCACTGTAACACTTGGGACAACACTGGGCACATATCTGGTCAAAATCATATCTTACATTCCCTGATACACTTCTAATCTTACAAAAGTTCTGTGCATTTGTCTGAGTCATCTGAAGGTCATCTGCCTGTTCCTGAGACCTTTCTAGCTTTTTCGATCCTCCATACCATGTCCTATCCTTGTCCACTTGACTTTGCTGGTGCGTTTTTCACTTGGTTATCTGTTATTGATTATGTCTAGGGGCACATACATCAAAAATCCTTGCTAATACATATAGATATGCTACTTGTGTATTATTACATGTATATCTTTATAGTGGCTCACCTTGAGTCTTATTACATGTTGGATGTCTTATCTCACTACAATTTTTGCCTACATGGATCCTAGACTTTCACATCATAGGATATATTCTGGCTCACTAGAGACTCACAAGTTTACAAGTTACTTTACTTCTCTTGCTTCAAGTCATAGTTAGTAGTAGTCACTTCTGGATTTTAGTACTTCACAATTAATCTTTGTTCATTCAGAAAAATTGTTTGGCCTCACTGCTGCCATTTCACTATTGAAATCCTTAAGTCTTTCGATGGACTTTGCTAGTTGTACTATGCTAAAGTTCTATACTTTGACAACCACCATATTTCTTACTGGAAACCTTGCTGTTTCATCAGAAGCTTGCCAGGAGCTTTGTGCAACCTCGGACCTTCATTTCTTGACATCAGACCTTTACCAGACACTTCAGGCAATTCATCGGATGCTTTGGACAACTCTTTGGAACTCTGAACATACTCAAGGTATCCTCTCCTTCTCTCACCTTCAATATTAACAAGATATCCCTTGCATTTTATATTCAGAGATGATCCTACAGGCAGTCTCTTTGGGATGAACATTTCACTGGCACTTTTGAGTCTTAAGGTAATACATATTGTATAGCCTACTAAGAAAAAATCTACTCTTTACATCATGCAATCAAACTTTGTTCATTCGGAATGATTGCTTGGTCCCACCCACCATACTTTCTATTGGAAACCTTGCTGTTTTATTAGAAGCTCACCAGGAGCTTCACACAACCTCAGATCTTTGTTTCTTGACACTGGACCTTTACCAGATGCTTTGGACGACTTATTAGGCACTTCAGATAATTCTTCAGAAGTCTGAACATACTTGAGATATCCCTTGCATTTATATCAAGAGATAATCCTACAGGCAGTCTCTTTGAGACAAACATCTCACTTGCACTCAGAGTCTCAAGGTAACACTTATTGTATAGTCCACTAGGAACTAACTCTTTATACTGCCATAAGTATGTACCTATAGACACAGGTATGGGTACAGGTGTAGGTGCATACCTGTGGTGGGTGTACCCACTCCCATCTGATCCCAGCAGCCACCAGTGCTTAGCACACATGCCCAGTGCACATCAGCAAATGCTAACATGGCTCAGATGTATGTGGAGGACACTAGAGAGCACCAGAAGAGTGGAAGGAAGGACAAGACAGAAAGAATAAGATAGAGGGTATAATGTAGTGTATGGCATGAGTGGTGGTAGTATGGTGTGAGTGGTAGTAGTAACACACTATGAAGTTAAAGATAGTAGTAAACAAGAAAGAAAAAACATATGCACCTGGAACAAGCAGCAAATGACTGAAAGTAATGAGCAAAAGATTAGCAAGCAAGAGAGTGAGAGCAGTGAGAAATGCACCTTTACCACTTAGAGCCTTAACCCAATCACTACACCCCTACAAGTAGCTTAAAGGCTGGGAATCAGGTGCTGGTATTGGTGGTTATCATGAGATGAGAGTCAAGTAGTGGTGAAAGTGTGAAGACAAATATTTGTAAACATGCTTGGCAGTACCCATGTGGGTAACAGTGACCTGCACTAAACTGGTTCGGTGCATGGAAGACTAATACTCTTCCATGAGTCCTATACCCCAGAACTTACTATGAAACTATTTCTCCTTTGAACTGAAGTCACACCAAGGCTAGGGAATAATTTTCATCTTTTTCTTCATTTTTCAAGTTTGTATGCAAGTGGGCTGAATATTTTTATGCATTTAATTCTGCAATGAGTTTTGCTTAGTCTGCCATAAGGATGACTCAGAAAGATTCTCACACATGTCAGGTGACTGAAAAATACTTCCCACATATGTTGTCCTGGGAAAACATTAGCAAACCCCTCAATACTAGGCTTATGTTATCTTCACCCATTACACAAAACAAAGAAAATACAGACACACAAAGGATTCATATCCTGTGGCATTTCTTGCTTTTTTTGGATGTGTCATCAGGAGTTGGATAGGTCACATGACTAGCAACAAGCCAGGATACCCAATGACTCATTATGACTTGCTCTAAATACTTACTATGACTTACTATGACTTACTAAGACTCGCTATGACTCACCTTGCATATATAACACTCTTGATGACTCTTGAATATACTTGTAGCACAGCCACATTTCTTGTATATATAATGACCTCAGTTTTTGAAATAATGCCAAAAGCCAGCAGCAGATGTTACGAACTAGGATAATTCTAACAGCAAAGACTCGATAGAGCCTTCTAGTTGCTGAGATTCGTGTAGCCTCTCAAAGAAGAGAGGGTTCTTAGACTTAGTCGAAGGAGTGCTTCGACTAAGAGATCAGTTCAGACGACTTAAGAGTGGAAGTCTTAAGTGAGAGAAGATTCAGGTAAAACCTAGTAAGATTGAAGTGAAGTATCTAAGTGATAATATACGTGGTTAAATAGGAAGCTATACGCGCACGGACCAGGATGATGGTGAGATAAAAGGTACATAGATCAGAATAAGGAAACTAAGGTCGAAATCAAGAAAGGAAGTTGCTTCATAAAAGTACAAGTAAGGTGAGAAACAAAGTAGAAGTGGGACGATTGTAACAGCAGATAGCAGTAGGTAGTAGGGTGTTTTCCAGCCCAACTAATACTAAGTTGTGAAGTAAGGTGTGATAAGTGTCAGTACCAGTGTCAAGAGTGTTATGCACTCAAATAGATCTGTTATGTGGAGCCCTAAGAGGGGCATCATCCACTAATGTTCGTGATGTAACCAGAAGGGTCTGGTGTAGCGACTGAGACTGGCAACGCTAAGTCAGCAGATATCAGAGATGTGTGTGTCATGTGACTTCTAAGATGTTGGTCTATGAAGTCACCAGGCTCAAAGTAAGGATGGTCATGTCCTAACAATGAGTATGGGTCAAATAGACTCTAGCGCAAGGAGCACTAGAGAAAAGATACTAGAGACTGAAGCTGAGGGGGCTTCAGAGAGAAATATGTTCCAGGGAAGATTGAGTAGATTCAAGTTAGGGAATCTAATACAGGGTGACTGACTACTTATACTAAGTGGAGAGGTTAAGGGCAAGGTTACCGTACAGTAGGTAAGGGCAAAGGGGAGATTGGAAAGGGTATAGGTATACTGGCAACAGAGCCAGATTAGTGGTGAGTGGTTGAATGCATAATGAGACTGAGAAACATTGGAATGATCCAATGGTAAATAATACAATATACAGTGTGCATGAGTCAGAGGAAAGATAAGACAAAGATAAGGAAACACACATTGATGGCATGAGTTAGAACGAGTCATAGCCTGAAGGCACATGTGCATGTTGGTGCGGGGAGAGGGAGACAAGGGACTGGAACGATCCCAAGGATCCAGTTAATGGATAATCAATAGAGAAGTGCAAGCTGGATGCACAAGAGGGCGAGGATGAAGGAAAAATGATAGGGGGGCCATGTGACCGATGTTACTTGTAACAAAAAGCTGTTTCAAGACTGAGAGGAACATTCTCAGGAGACAGTAATACTGTAAGCTCATCATACTAGATGAGCAGCTGCAAGCTCACTGTGTGCAACAACCAGCAAGCAAGGTACAGCCATAGTTATATTATGATTTCTCTTATTCTTTTTCTTTTATTTTACTTTCACCAACCTTTGGTGTTCTTTGTCCAGAAATATATTTCCAAAATATTTGTATTGTCTCTATGTCCACCTAAGACTCAGAGTAGCATAGTGGAGAAACTTTAGGAATTGCAAGTGAAGCTTGACCTCACTCATCTGAATAGTGATACTGAGCCAAGATATTCTGTGCCTGCTAGGCTTTAGCTGTTGAAGAGGGGACTTGGTAGTAAATCCAAGGATGTCTGTTCCTGAGTCTGTTTGAATACTTAAAGAAGAGTTCCTTGACAGCAGGTTCAATATTAAGCTAAGAGTTCTACAATAAAGCATTTGACTAGTCTTGACCTTTGATTCTACCTGTTTTGTGCTGAGGGGGTTTATTATTGTAATTCTGCACCATTTCTTTTGGAGTATAGTTGGCAACCACAAGGAAGGATGGAGAGGGCAAAAATAAATGAATGGTGGTAGAGTTGAGAGCAAGAAGTGTTACAGGCATGAACTTGATGAAATTTTTCGGACTTACATAAGCATCCTGTAAGGTTGAGTGCTTGAGTGCAAGTTGTGGTCAGCAGTGACCATAGGTTACCATGTGATCCAGAAATGCTGGTACACTGGCCTATTTTCATCATAATTGTAGGTTTTTTGTCATATTTTATCCTTTGCTACCAATTTGCTGATTTTATATATCATTTTATCTACCTTTGTCTTTACATATAATTTTGTGAATTTTTGATCTGATCTTACCAACTACAACTAGGAAAACCATCACCTTGGCAATTTCCTGATGACAAGGGCTTTCATTCTAATGTCAGTGATACCCTAAGATAGGTCTGAAGGTTCCAGCAAAGTTCCAGAAGGAAGAAACCAAATAGATATTACTGTGGTAGTAGAATAGATTATAGAAGATAAACTCAGTTGTGTAGAACCAACTGAGGTGTGTTTAGCATATGAGAAGTCTAAACAATGAATGTGATTATGTAAGTGTATGATTGAATGTCCACACTATCTATTGATAATGATGTTTGACCTTTAACACTCCCCTTCAAATGATGGTGCAGAGACCAAGCTTGGATGCAAAATATTTGGCCTTAATGTTTGGGAGTGCTTTGGTAAGTGTATCTGCCACCATACTATCAGTGGGACAATAGAGAAAACTAATAGAACCTTGTTCCACAGAAAAATGAATAAAATGATAACAGATATCAATGTGTTTGGTATGTGCATGGTAAGATCCGTCCTTCATCAATGCTATGGCTGATTGATTGTCATAGTAGAGGGTCATTGGGTGTTTGAGTGGACAAAAAACCTCAGAGATGAGATATTGGAGCCAGAGGATCTCTTTCATGGTATGTGTTGCTGCTACATACTCTGCTTCTGCCATTGAGAGTGTTGCTAACTCTTGTTTCCTTGACCTCCAGAGTATTACTCCCCCATCTACAAGCAGCACAAAGCCAGTAATTGCTTGCTGATGTTCCTGGGAGGCACTGTCTGCATCTGCATAGCCAAGGAGTCCATCCTTTGTCATTCCAAAGGTGAGTGCCCACTTCTTTGTATCCAACAAATAACAATATACTCCCTTCACCCCTTCCCAGTGAGTCCAGCTAGGATTATCAGCAAATTGTGCCAAGGTTGAAACTGCAAATGCAATGTCTGGGCATGTTCCCACTGCCAAGTACATCAATAACCCAAGTGCAGAATGGAATGGGACTTGCTTCATCTTAGTAATCTGTGTTGTTGTAGTGGGGGATTGGTCCTTTGTGTACTGTGTACTTGGGTCCATAGGCACTGCTGTGGGTTTTGTGTTGATGAAATTATACTTTGTGATGATAGCATTCATGAAGGACTCTTGGGACAGTGAAATGGTACATGCTTCACAATTTTAAGTGACTTTCATACCTAGTAACCAACTGATAGGTCCTAGGTCAATTATTTTGAATTGCGATGCGATTTTGACTTTGAATACTTTGATTAGTCCTTTCAAGCTGCCAGTTATGGTGCAGTCATTAACATGTGCTGCAAGGATGAGTAGATCTTCTCCTATGTGCACTATGAATACTCCCCAGTTACTTTCCATCCATTCAAACCCTAGTTTGGTGAGTTCTCCATATAGATGTTTGTACCATTTTAACATGCCTTGTTTAGATCCATACAGCGCAACTCAAAGCTTTGCAACTTTGTCTTTTCTGCCAATGTCAGCTCCTGGTGGTAGCTCCATATAGATCTCTTTGTTGGCATCTAGCTTGCCATTTAAGAATGCACTGTGGAAATCAAAGACATCAATGTCCCAATCTTGGTGTGCAGCAATAGCAAGGATTGGTCTTAATGATGTGAGATAAGCCACAGGTGCATAAGTCTTGTAGTAATCAACACCATAGACTTGCATGAAGCCTCGTGCCACCAGCCAGGCCTTATACTTATTGATTTCTCCTGCAGTATTTCTTTTAATCTTGAAGACCCATTTGCAGCTGACAATATTCTTGTTCCAGGGCCACTGGATAATGTCCCAGGTATGTGCTTCATCAAGACTCTTTAGCTCCATACCAATAGCATCTTTCCATCTTCTATGGTGCTTGGTTCCAGGCCTTCGACTTCACTCATTCCCACAAACATTGCATAAGTGGTGAGTTCTTCTTCAAGTCCTAGTCCACTTTCTAATCCTTCTCCAGATGCTCCCCTGGTATCACCATCACCTCTCTCCTCTTCTACTCTCTGCATTCCTCTAGGGATGATCAAGTCTCCTCCTCTACCATCATGTGTGCCCTCACTGCTTCACAACATGCACATATAAGACAATTCTGTCCACTGACGAGAGGATCATCTTGGGCCTTCTGGTTGCTATTCAAAATTTGGTCCAAGTGGGTCAGCTTGAGGGGCTGGGTTTGATCAAGAGTTTGCATCATGGTGTGTATTTACTGGAGTCTGGTGATTGGTCACTTGCTGATTGGTCTTTGTAACTGTACTCTCTCCTTCAAGCAGCGAGTCTTTTTGCCCCAGCATGGGTCCCTCTAATTTCTCGAATGAGATGTTTCATTCAATGGCGATGGTCTGACAATCTTCAAGGCATATCTGGTGTCCATTGCTCTCTGGATCAGATTCAACCCACTGGCCCTCATGCACTCTCATATCAAGCTTTGATCCACTCGTATCATGCACCCAGACCTTTGTTCCCCAGATTGGTAGGTCCCTTACATTCAGATTCTTTCCCTTCAACATCTCATAGGGTGTTTTTCCATCTAGCAAGCATATGGCTGTGTGGTTCTTGACATAGACCACATGCATGATAGCTTCCCTCCAAAGGGTTTTTGGTAGTTTACTTTCATGCATAGCTGCACAAATACATTCAACCAAGGTCTGGTTTAGATGTTCAGCAACACCATTATGTTGAGGAGTATCATGGGTGGTAAGTTTTTGCTCCATTCCTTTTGCTCACAGGTGACAGCTAAACTCATCACTTAGGTATTCACCCCCATGGTCTGAATGAAAATGCTCAATGACAGTGTTATGTTGAGTCTTCAACCAAGTCTCATAAGTCTTGTATGACTCAAAGGTGTTGGATTTCGCTGATTGGAGATATAAATTCATATAGTGGATGAAATCATCTGTGAATGATACATAGTAGCTCTTGCCACCAGGTGTCTGGACTGGAGAGGGTCCCCATAGGTCACTATGGACTTCATCACTGAGGTTCTTGCATTGTTTAGGTTCACGTTGTAGAGACTCACACATCCCAATGCTGAGTTGCAGCCCTTATCCAACCATTCTACATGATCCAGCTCTAATCCAATGGACCAGTCTCACATGCATGTTCGTGCACCCTATTTACACTCATGCCCTATCTGCGCTTGCATTATGTGTGCTTCGCATGCACATTCACACGCCTCCTCCTAGGTCTCCACACTATCGTCTGTCCATCCATCCCATGTCCTTACTGATTTGCTGGTGTGTTATTCTTATCTCATTCATGAACTAATGAAATCTTCTGTCCGACGTCCGCGCTACATATAGAAAGTCTACTTAAACTTAGTTATAATTAGAGTTGATATGGTTACTCAGTTCAGGAGCATGCTCAGAAGTGCACTGCTATGAACTCAGATAGTTCTTCCATACAATTCCAATAAAGGAAGATCAAGTGTATGGCATCAAGAGGGAGCTTCAACAAGAGATAGAACTCTGTTGAAGTGATTGAGTAAAGGCTAGTCTTCTCACAAGAAGCTAGATCAATAGGATCCCTTGGTCCTAAGAATGTATTGAGGAGAACTGAGTAGATTCAAGTTAAGGAAAAAGTACAGAAGTAACTAGGGTTTAAATAGGTGAGGAATCGTGCACACACTAGTCCAAGAGACATTTGTAGAAGTACAAGAAAGGCAGTCAGAAATAAGGGGATCCTCATGGTCAACATGAGGTGGACTAGAAGCTAAATGGAAATCAAGAAGAAGAGAAGATGATACATGTGTAGTCCTGTAGTCATTCTGTGAAGAGTCAAGAAGAGAGACAGGGATCAATAAGGGGGAACATGCATAGTCCTGCAGGGTGAATGGAAGAAAATGATGGGGAATGATGGGATGACTGTAACATGCACCGCTTAGCATAATCTCCATTCTTAAATACAGAAGGGTTTCTTTTGGGTTCAGGTACTTACTTTCCCCTTATCTTTGTGTACTGGAAAGTGTATAGATCACCTCCTCACTTGATATCAGATCTGATTCTCTTGTCAACCATCCACCTGTAAATCCACTCTTCAAATAGGATCTTTCCCTTAACGTTCTAGGTGCGCCTTTGCTTTGCGCACACATGTTCCCAAACCTCCCGCTCACATACACATCTCACATGCCTTCACCTCACATTTGTGCACCTTTGTGCGCGTTACCTTCTCACGCCTGTTAGTGCCCGCCTAGCTCATAGAGTTTCCCTCCATTTTTATTTCAAGGAACTTCTCTCAGTAGTTGTCCTTTGGGTCGAGTCATTGTCTCGTATCCTGGTCTTGCTGTTGAGCACCCATTTGTTTTAAGTGCTTTTGCCTATAGTCAAGATTCCTCATCTACAACTGGAGCCCACCGTGAGGGACACTTCTGAGATAGAAGGTTGGCACCTCAGACACAACAGTCATTGCATAGCCAGAGAACAAGCCATTGCTGCATTCGACAGAGCCGTAGAATCCATTAGACCAGGACCCTTATTCATTCAACACACATGTGGTCATTCATGCAATATATCAGAACCACCACAACCAGATCCAATGCTCTTCGCGTGCGTGCTGAGACAACAGATATCGCCAGTCACACCCTCACCTGAAGAATCCATCAAGGAAGAGTCGTCCAACAGCTTCAAAGCAATAGATAACCCAAGAAGCCAACTTCCTGGAGCATTCCTCCACACGCCCAATCAACCTCCTTTTAATACTCCTAACCTATCAGCACTAAGCACACTAACCGAGCTTGATGACTCTAGCGATGCCCCACTTAACACGCCAGTAGTCCCCATGCATGAGAATGCGCTTCCTATGACAGGAATACCAAAGATCAAGCAAGAAGCCTTAGAAACCCCATGTGTGCCATTCTCAATTCCAAGTGGTACAGTTATAGCAAACCTTCCCTTCACATACATGCGCCAAGCACCTGTCAGTCACAAGATCCCTGCACCTGCAATTTCCCAACTGCCTGTCATGTCTGCAGTAAGAACCAGAATGCCTGTCCATGGAACAACAGACACGCCTAAATTTGATGGCACAACCGACAACCTCGCCAACTTTATCGACCTATATGAGCAGCTCACTGATGAAGTAGGTCTACAAGGTCTTGATCGCATTAAGGGTATCATCTGCTACCTTGAGTGCAATGACCGAGAATTATGGGGAGGAATGCCTGAGGCGCAAGTAAGCAATTACAATGCGTTCATGAAAGAGGTCAAGGTAATGTATCCTGGATGGGATGGCAAAAGATGCTATGCACTTTTGAATCTACAAGCCATTGCATATGAATATGTGAACAAGACGATGCTCTTGTACCAGGAGTTAAGCAACTACCTGCGTGCTTTCAAGAAGGTCATGCAACCACTATTAGCAGGAGATCGCATTGGTAAAGCCGAGCACGATCACATATTCATGGAAGGGATTCCCAAGGATACTCAGGCACAAATACGCATGCGCCTCATGATTAAATTTCCAGATCACTACCTGCAGGATCCATACCCATTCATGGACATCTTTACAGCTGGACAATTTGTACTACCCACGAATGTGCCTGCAGCAAGCGCAACATCTAGCGCACCTATGGCAGCATCATTCACTAACTTAGTCACAGCTACCACATCAGCGCAATCGCCCGCGCAAGGTACAGTAACTAAGCGCAAATATAAGCACAATGCACCTATGTTCAATAACTGTGCCTTTTGTGGCAGTCTCAAACATTACTACCCTCATTGTGCGGAGAAACAAAGGTATATTGATGCAGGTAAATGTAAGGTTAGCAAAGAGACGCACAAGCTTGTTTTGCCAAATGGCGATTGGATTCTGGGCCGAGGATTACTCAAGGAATGACTAGATTGACATCATGCAAGTCGCATGACACCGGATATGACTGCTAGTGCAGGCACAACAGTGGGACTATTTTATCATGCGTCTGACAAGATTGATGCAGTAATTGATATAGGCTCATCTGTGTTTGTGCACACAGTCACACAAATGGAACTCAATGAGGATGATGAGATGGTGGATCTCATGACTGAAGTGATAGCCTATGTAGCTGCAAGGCGCAACCAGAAGCGCAATGCCAAAGGTAAAAACATCTGTTTCAATGGTGTAGAAATGCCCAGCGAAACATGCACATGTCTGAGACCTGCATCTAGGCAAGCCATGGTAGAGGAGGAGATAATCTCTCCCAAAATACAAGCTTAGTCTGACAAGGGTAAAGGAAAGGAGGTAGCGAAAGTAGTGCCATTAACCTCGCCAATAAGCACGCCAACAAGCACCAAGGCACCTCGCCTTCATCGTCAACACCACCATCGTCCACGCCATTATTGTCATCATCATCATCCCCATCTCAATCTTCAGCATTACCACCATCGTTGTCATCAACACCAGCCCAAGCACTGGCATAGTCATCATCATATTGTTATGCATTCGCACTCGAAGACAAGGAGGCCAACAAACATGTTGTTGAGCGCCTTCTCGATTCCAATCTCAATATCCCAGTAAGGGAATTATTAGCTGTATCTCCCAATGTTTGCCAATATTTCTGCAAACTTACAATCAAGAAGTGCATCACAGTAGGCGCAGTATTGGTACACAGATTATCAGGGCATCCCACAACTGACCAATGGCTAACACAATATGAGGATGTGTGCATGCAAAGCAATGATGGTAAAATCATCACAGATCACTTCACACCCCTGCGCTGTATATGTGCAAAGACATTGGAAGGGCACACTCTCACCTGTGTCTTAGATCAGAGCACGGAAGTAGTAGTCATGCCAAGGGAAATATGGAAAGAGCTTGGCATACCGCTCAGGTTGGACCATAGCCTCAATATGGAATTGGTGAACACATCATGCAATGCGACACTTGGAGTCATAGAGAATGTCCTGCTTGATTTTGGCGCAGGACCCTTATACTTCCAAGTGCAGGTCATCGAGTGCATGATCTTTGAAGTTTTACTAGGGCGCCCATTCTTTAAGCTTACCTCGTGTCACACATTTGATCTGCCCAACAGAGAGCAGGATCTCATACTAACTGATCCTAATGTGCGCAAAGAACTGTGCATTCCAACCCTACCTTGGGTCAAGCAACAGCTTGCAAGAGACGCAAAGTGTGCAAGTCACGTGCACTTGCATGTGCTCAAGGAGGAGGAACAGGGTTTTTAAGTATCAATGATCTGCAGCATTCACGGGGAGACGCCCATATGCATTCGTCTTCCCAAGTATTTTCTTTATTGCATCACACATCAATTTTCCTTATCCTCTATTCCGCAGTATTCAGCGTGTTACGCACATCTAACATCAATGCAGACTGTTATAGATAAGACAACCATCGACACCTTTAATTCCTTTTATTATTATGATCCCATACTTCATACACTGGTCTATAAGCCAGTCACAAAGAAAGTGCGCACAGTACCTACCACTATGCCCGCAGAGTATAGGGTAGTGCGCCAATTGCCAGAATACCCTTTAGCAGGGTTACCTGATTTACCCACCCATCCCCCAGAATTCATGCCAGGTGCGCCCAGATAAGCTAGACCTTGACCCAGCAAAGTGGCTTTGGCCAGAAGAACTCAAGCTAGTGCACTGGCTCATTCATGTGCACAAACTTGCATTTGCATGGAATGTGTCTGAGCACAGGTGCCTCAACAAGACCTACTTTCCACCATATAAGATTCCGACAGTCCTGCACACACCATGGTCTCAGCACAACATTCCAATCCTGCCAGCCACCTTAGATGAAGTAGTGCACATCATCAAGGAAAAGATCTCGTCCAGAGTATATGAACCATCAACAGCCGCATACCACTCACACTGGTTTTGTGTAGTGAAGAAAGATGGAAAATCCTTGCACCTAGTTCACAACTTGCAACCACTCAATGCGGTAATGATTCACGATGTGTTGCTTCCACCTTTCGTTGAACTTCTCACAGAAGCATTCGCTGGTTACGTGGTGTATGCAGTATTGGACTTATATTCAGGTTATGACCAGTGCGCGCTTCACGTAGACTCGTGCGATTTGACGACCTTTGGAACACCTTTGGGTCCTGTCATATCCTGCATTCCGGACCCACATCCGATGATATTCCCACGCCTCATCCGGACCTTCGGATGTCCTATCCATGTCTCCAGTCCATCCGGATCCCTGCACCTCTGCACATCCACATCCACATCCTATTCCCTTCGCAGCTAGCCTGCATCATTCATCCTTTTCCTATCACCCTAATAATATATCTCGCATATCCATGCATCTCATCCGGACCACATCCGATCCGGTCCGATCTGATCCTATCCGATGTATAGATATCTTTCCTGTGCATATAACGTTTACACAGCCTATCCGGTATTGCCTTCTTTCCGTTGTCTCGGCTATATCTATTACCGGTATGCTTACTGATCCATTAACCTATGTTCATTTCCGACTCGCATTTGTTAACTTTGC
This sequence comes from Suillus hirtellus, assembly GCA_016695485.1. Lineage (NCBI taxonomy): Eukaryota > Fungi > Basidiomycota > Agaricomycetes > Boletales > Suillaceae > Suillus > Suillus hirtellus. The sequence continues at coordinate 146,171 of MU172338.1, forward strand.
ATATGCTTCATACATAGCCTCAGACCTTTGCTTATTGATCTTTCCGATAGTCACTTAGTATATAAACTCTTGTATATGTCTTGTAGTACCTCAGTCTGAATATCATATTAGTCCTTGCACTAGCCTTTGCTCTAAATTCTCTTATCAGTTCTAGTCCTTCAACTTAGTCAATATCCATCTCAGGCCTAGGGAGGAATTCCCTAGGCCGGAGTTCCGATCCTCCGATCCTCCGATCCTCCGATCCTCCGATCCTCCGATCCTCCGATCCTCCGATCCTCCGATCCTCCGCTCCTCTGCTCCTCTGCTCCTCTGCTCCTCCACTCCTCCGCTCATCCACCCATCCGATCCTCCAAAGTTTCCGGAAGTCTATCCGGATCTTTCCCGCGGTCCTCCGGACCTATTCTGCTTCGGACTTCGTCCTTGCAGCCATTCCCCTGTTTGCTTCTACTCAGGACAAGTCCTGAGTAGCCATTATACGTATCTGTATTAGGACGCAACCTCATCGTAATTTCCGGAAGTTCCTCTGGAACTTTCCCGCACTCATCCGGAAGTTACTTGCACCCGTCCGGAAAGTCCTTCCGAAGTTTCCCGCGCCTTCGGATGTCCTTCGGACATCTTCGGATGCCTTCAGACTTTCTTCGGTCACCAATCCAAAATTAAGGGCACATACTCGGGTAAGGGGCGCAGCGCACGAGCTGAAGCCAAGCCCCTCAGAATCAATCCTACCCTTTGTGCATGGTCTTAACAGGTCCTCATTGGCTAACCACTCTTCCTCAAGGACATGCTAATGCTGTACAGGTTTACCAAGGAGATACCACATTTATCCTGCAACATGAGATCCCAGAGTTCACATCGCCATTTGTGGATGATGTCCCGATCAAATCAGTGTGAACATGCTATCAGTGCGAAGATGGTTCATATGAAACAATATCTGAAAATGCAGGAATCCGGCGCTTCATCTGGGAGCATTGCATCATTGTCAATTGCATCCTACAGTGCCTAGAAAATGTAGGCACAACCATATCTGCATCAAAGTTTGTTCTAGCCGCACCTACGGCAATTATCGTTGGACACAAATGCATGTTTGAAGGGCACATACCAGAAGAATCCAAGGTACAGAAGATTTGCGACTGGCCTGAACCCACCAATCAGTTGCAAGTGTGTGGATTTTTGGGAACTTGTGGTGTCCTGTGCATATTCATTTGCAATTTCTCGTGCATCATGTGCCCACTAATTAACCTCACCAGGAAAGATGTGCCATTTATATTTAAACCTGAAGAGTGTGAAGCCATGCAGACCCTCAAGGACTCAATTCTAGAATTGCCCGCGCTAAGGTGCATCGATTATGATAGCGAGCATGAAGTCATTCTAGCAGTCGATACTTCCAATATCGCTGTTGGATTCATCTTGCTACAGATAGGTGAAGACAGAAAGTGCTATCTAAATCGGTTCAGCTCCATCGTGCTAAATGATGTGAAAAGGTGCTACTCTCAAGTGAAGCTAGAACTCTATGGACTCTTCTGCACATTGCGCACAGTATGCGTATACATCTTCGGGGTAAAGAATTTGATGGTGGAGGTAGATGTGAAGTATATCAAAGGTATGATCAATAATCCAGACTTGCAGCCTAACACGACCATCAACCGATGGATCGCGGGTATTGTTAAGACCATGCACAAAGGGTAGGACTGATTCTGAGGGGCTTGGCTTCAGCTCATGCGCTGTGCCCCTTACCCGAGTATGTGCCCTTAATTTCAGATTGGTGTCCAAAGAAAGTCCAAAGGTATCCGAAGATGTCCGAAGATGTCCAAAGGACATCCAAAGGCGCAGGAAACTTTGGAAGGACTTTCTGGATGGGTGCAAGCAACTTCCGGAAATTACGATGAGGCTGCGTCCTAATACAGATATGTATAATGGCTACTCAGGACAAGTCCTGAGTAGAAGCAAACAGAGGAATGGTTGCAAGGACGAAGTCTGAAGCAGAATAGGTTCGGAGGACCACGGGAAAGATCCTGATAGACTTCCAGAAACCTTGGGGGATCAGATGGGTGGATGAGCAGAGGATTGGAGGATCGGAACTCTGGCCTAGGGAATTCCTCCCTAGGCCTGAGATGGATACTGTCTAAGTTGGAGGACTAGAACTGATATGAAGACTTAGAGTGAGATCTAGTGCAAGGACTAATATGATATTCAGACTGAGGTACTACAAGACATATACAAGAGTTTATATACTAAGAGAAAAAACGAAAGAACAAAAAACAAAAGTCCAAGGCTATGTATGAAGCATATGCAAAGGTTAACAAACATGAGTCGGAAATGAACATAGGTTAATGGATCAGTAAGCATACCGGTAATAGTATAACTGTTACAATCATGCTACTTATTGTTTCTCTTACTCCTTTCCATCTCGCTTGTACTACTATAACTGTCTCTTTCCCGATTCGCTTGCATTTCCCTT
>MU172338.1:148788-200119 GCA_016695485.1 Suillus hirtellus
TAAGAACCCTTTCTCATTTGAAAGGCTATACGAATCTCAGCAACCAGATGGCTCTGTCGAGCCCTTGCTGTTAGAACTATCCTAGTTCGTAACAAAAGATTGAAGTCCAGAAACTAGGCACGTATATCCATACAGGTCTAAACCGAACCATCAGAAACCAGAACCAGAAGACAAACTGACATCGTTGACACCAAAACTCCAAGCATTATCCCTTGGAACCCAGATACCTCCATTAAATATGTCTTTGAAACCCTTCGAATTTAAGATCAACCACCCGCCTGTTTTCGATGGCGACAGAGAGAAATCGAAATCTTTCTTGCTGTCCTGTAATGCCTACATGGACATCAATGAAGATATCTACAAGACAGACACCCAGAAGATAATTTTCATCACTTCCTTCATGAACGAAGGAAACGCCAGATCCTGGAAAGAAGAATTCCTCGAAGACACCCAGACAGCTATGACCGCTGGGCAGAAGAAGGGATATGGAACCATGAAAGAATTCAAGGAAAGCTTCAACAAAGCTTTCGGACCGGTCGACCCAGCTGGAACAGCGCTGGCAAGACTCCTTGAACTGAAACAAGGGCCAGAAGGACTTCAGACATACATTGCTGATTTCCAAAGGCTACTCACTCAAGCAAAAATCAAGGAGGAGCATATGAAGATCTATCATTTCGAAAATGGTCTTAACGACAGACTGCTTACGAAAATGTACAACGCTGGAGGAGTGCCAAAGAATCTTGACGATTTCATCTCCGCAATCGTCGATCTGGACAATTGTTACTCCAGACTCCAGGCACACAGGGAAAGAATTCCCCAGAAACAGATTCTCAAATGAAACACCTGTGGAGATCAGAGATTCGTTCCAGCCAGAGATAAGGATGCTATGGTAATTGACAGATTTACCGATGAAGCAAAAGCAGAGTACATGCACGTGGGCAAATGTTTTAACTGCCACCAGATCGGACATCGCGCAAGGGAATGCCCGAAGAAGAAAACCCAGAAGCCCGCAATCAGAAGGGTGAAAGAAGAAGACGAAGAAGAAGAAGAAGAAGCGAGGAGGATTGATGAGGATTTTTGAACAGGAGAGCTACATCGACGGTAGTATCTCCAGAAGAACATGTACGACTAATACGAGCAGTTGGAGAAAGAAAAGAACTCTGTGTCCCCATAACCCTCGTATCAAGGAAACAGAAAAATGTCAAAACCACAGCAGTCATTGACTCCAGAGCTGCAGGAACTTACATTTCCGAAGACTTCATAAAAGAACACCACATCAGAACAAAGAAGCTCGAGAAACCTTTCCATATTTGAACCGCAGATGGAAGCTATTTTTCCAGCGGACCGGTCGAGCAATATTGTGTACTCATCGTCAAGATTGACCAAAGGCTCATGGTCGGAAAGTTCAATATCACTTGACTTGGAAAAAAGGACCAGATCCTTCTTGGGATCCCTTGGTTACAGGCTATGAACCCCGCCATTGACTGGATGAAACAGACCGTATCACTTTCTTCCACTCCTAAATCTGACATCATCAAACGATATGTACAGAACGGCTCGAAAAGAATCCCTTCCAAGGAAAAGTTCAATACAAAAGAAGATGTATGGAGCACGTCACCAGACTCTCTTACTGAACTTACCGACGAAGGAGAATACCTTCGACAAACCAAAGAAGTACAGAAGTTCAGTAACAAAGCACAGGAATTTGCTTCGGAAGAAAAAGAGAAGAAGAAGAAGACCTTCGAAGAACTGGTACTGGCCTATCTCCACGACTTTTCCGACGTATTTGCAAAAGACGGCTTAAAAGAACTCCCTCCGGAAAGACCCGGGATCGATCATCGCATAGAAACAAAACCCGGTTTTTCCCCAAAGACGTCTAAAATCTACCCACTCTCTCCCAATGAAAGAACCGCCATAAAAAAATTCATTGAAGAGAACCTCGCCAAAGGATTCATTGTCAAATCAAAATCTCTGCAAGCAAGCAGATTCTTTTTCATTGGAAAGAAAAGTGGCGAACTAAGGCCGTGCCAGGATTATAGGTTCTTGAACAAACAGACTATTAAAAACGCCTATCCCCTTCCTCTCCCTTCATCATTGGTCGAACGGTTGTACGGTGCAAAGATCTTCACCAAAATTGATATCCGATCTGGGTACAATAATATCCGTATCCACCCAGAAGACAGATGGAAGGCGGCGTTCATTACTGAAGAAGGACTCTTCGAACCGACAGTTATGTTCTTTGGCCTATGTAACTCCCCAGCCACCTTCCAAGCATACATGAACGACACTTTCCGGACCGAGCTTAACGAGGGATGGCTCGTCATCTATATGGACGACCTACTCATTTTCTCAGTATCTTTCAAAGAACATCAGAAACGAACTTGCACCGTCCTGAACAAGCTCCAACAAGAAAAGCTGTTCGTAAAGCCAGAGAAATGTATGTTCGACACCGATGAAGTGGAATACCTCGGTATGATTATCTGTCCCGGAAGTGTTGAAATGGATAAAGGAAAAACGGCTGGAATCCTGGAATGGCCCACTCCGAAAACAGTCAAAGACGTTAGATCCTTTTTAGGTTTTTGCAACTTTTATCAGACGTTTGTCTCCCACTACTCCGATATTGCCCGACCCCTAATCGACCTGACAAAAAAGGATACCCCGTTTTCTTGGACACCACTTTGTGAATCCACCTTCCAGAAGTTGAAGGATTGCTTCACCTCTCACCCGGTACTTCAGAATCCTGACCCTCTTCGGCAATTCGCTATTGCTACTGATGCCTCCCTCATGGCCTCTGGAGCAGTCCTTCTACAAACAGATGATAATGGCATTTACCATCCCTGCGCCTATCTTTCGCAGTCGTTTACACCACCTGAACACAATTACCCCATCCATGACCGGGAACTCCTCACCATTATCTGCGCCCTTACCCATTGGCGACACTACTTAGAAGGACATCATTCCCCAGTAATTGTGTTCACCGACCATATGAATCTGCTTTACTTCCGAAAAGCAGAATGGTTGTCCAGACGACAGGCATGATGGCAGCTTCTTCTTTCCTCCTATGATCTAGAACTACACCACATTGTAGAAACAACAATACTGAGAGGAACAAGGATGCTCCTGACAGTATCTATAAAAAGTTGTGAGGTCGCACATTACCTAGTCTGCGTTACTTGAGGAGACAAGTGCGTTCGACCCTAGGGGAAGCGAGTGCTGCAAGATCTAGAGGTATGCGCTTCAGCGAAGCGCGAGAAAGCGCAGGTGTGCGCAAGGCGCGGGAACACACGCGCGTATTAGCGCGAAGCGTGGGAAAGCGTGCGCGTGTGAGTGGAGATAAGAGAGATTATGCTTAAGTGATGTTATAGTGCAAGATATGAGATATAAGAGTGCAAAATGTGAAGGAATAGGTTTGAATTGTGACTTTCTAGGTAGTAAGTACTAGGTAAAGTAAAGTAAGGTAAAGTGAAAGGTAGGAAAGGTAAGTAATTAATAGTATGTACTGCTGGCGCTTATATAGCATGCCTAAGCACAGTCATGCGGAGCCGAAGCGCTACCGAGTAGGTATGTAAGATATATATAAGTGAGAATCCATGATAAAAATAAAGATGGAATAATATGCTAATAAGGAAATGGAAATATACGCACTAGGAAGCTTGGTGGTCAGTGGATGGATGCATCTGGATGGCTGGCGCTATAGGGCGTGCAAGCGTGGGAATGTGTGCGCACATATACATCGTGAAGCGCCGGAATGGTGCGCGTTGCGCGGGAAAGCTGCGCCTCATATAGGAATTGCTGTGGATAGCACACAGAGTAATGCTATGAGTTCGTGCTGTATACTCCTTGATGAAAACTACCATATCACGCCATGAGAGGCATGATTCTCTACAACATTCCTGGCACTAAGTTAGCTGCCCCTGACGCCCTTTCACGAAGACCAGATCAGAGCAATGGAGCTGATGATAACTCTGCTTCTGTTTTGCTCCCCGACTCCTGGTTTGTGCGACTGATCGACGACGATCTGCGTACCGCAATCACCTCTCCTGATCCTCTATGCGACCCCCTCTTCTCTGCTGCGCAAGACGCCCTGAATGGGCTCTGCCTTCCACCGATGAAATCCGCCCTTTCTGATTGGCATATCAACGACGGCATCTTGTCCTACAAAGGACACGCCTATATTCCTCCCTTGCAACGCTCATGGATACTCCAGAAGCATCATGATCATCCTTCTGCCAGGCATCCTGGGCATTTTAAAACGGAAGAACTGGTTAAACGAGAAGCATGGTGGCCGGGTATGGGCACCTATATCCGGAATTATGTTGATGGTTGTGCCCTCTGCCAGCAGATGAAGGCGGATACACACCCCACGACTCCCCCCTTGACTCCCATCGCTACCACTGCCACATGCCCCTTCTCCCAGATCTCTGTCAATCTTATCACCGATCTTCCCATTTCTTCCGGCTTCGACAGTATCATGGTCGTGGTAGACCACGGTCTTAGTAAGGGGGTGATTATCATCCCATGTCACAAAACGATCTCTTCTGAAGGAGTAGCCAAGCTTTTTCTGAAACACGTTTTCAAACGATTCGGTCTTCATGACAAGGTTATCTCAGATCGAGGACCCCAGTTCCTATCTAAATTCTCCACCGAACTTGCAAAACTCCTTAATTACACCCTTGCTCCATCTACCACTTATCACCCTCAAACTGACAGGCAAACCGAACGGTTGAATCAGGAACTAGAAACGTATCTCAGGATGTACTGCCAGAACAACCCATCCGAATGGGTAGAACATCTTCCAATGGCCGAATTTGTCCATAATCACAGAAAACACTCCGCCAAAGACGCCTCCCCCTTCTTCATAATGATGGGATACGAGCCAAAAGGCCTTCCTTACATCATCCCTGAATCCAGCGTTCCAGCAGCAGAGGAACACGTAAGAACCCTGCAGAAAATCAGAGAAGAAGCCGTATCTTGCCATAACATCGCTATGCAACGAATGGCAAAAAGGTGGAAAGTTGGAGATAAGGTTTGGTTATCTGCCACTAACCTTCGGATAAAGCTTCCCTCTCGGAAGCTCACCCCAAAAAGATGCGGTCCTTTCCCCATCACCACCGTACTTTCCCCGATCACTTTCACACTCCAATTACCACCCCAATGGAAGATTCACCCCACTTTCCATGCATCTCAGCTATCGTCCTATCGCGAAAATAAGATACACGGTCTGAACTTCCCCGAACCACCTCCTGATGTTCTCGAAGAGGAAGAAGAATACAAAATAGAAGCCATCCTTGCTCATAAAGGCACAGTGAAGCGAAGAAGATACTTGGTATCCTGGAAAGGGTATTCTTCTGCCAGCAACGAGTGGATTCCTGAAGAAAACCTGGAGAATGCCGAGGAAATGCTCAGAGCCTATGAAGCCAGAAACTCGCTCTGAGATCACCCAGTACATTGACGATATCGTTTTCTCCCGAATCACACTCTTACAACCAGAATGCCCTTCCCCGCGTCCACCTACACCCTTCCCTACCAATCCACCTTCGCCGATGCTCCCGCAAACAACAACAACGACAGATACAAGGCCTTCATTAACCAGGCCAAAGATCTCACTCTCATCGAGGCTGCTATCCTCTGCCCAGGACATGCCATTGAACTCACCCGCGTCCTCTTCCAACGGGACGCACATGCCATTAATCTCCTCATCAACATCATTAGAGCCACAGAACTCATTGAACGAGTCACCTGTCTCGTCGAAGACGACACGGTTCGTCACAGCCTTATGCACATGCAGAGGCGCATACACAACTTTGCTTTGCGCCTTATTCCTGAAGAGGTTAAAGACAACATTAGAACAGTCATCCATATCGTCGCAGAACGAACAGCAGGGGTTGCTCACCCACCTTCTCCTTTGGAACCTGTCTCCACAGATGGAGTCCCTCCGCCTTCTTATCAGGACGCCGTACCTTCTCTGCCCTCTAACACTCCTAATGAGCTACTGGCTGCAGTTAATAATCTTACACAGACTACTGAGGCAATCATTGCCTCGCTCAGAGAAGAAAGGGACTTACAAGAAAGAATAAGCGAGGAACAGCTCACGATCCCCGTCCCTCCTCCCACCATCGAAGAACCCGCCATAGAAACCATCAAACATCCCCCTCACTTATATACTGCCTTCTCCGCCACCAGAGAAGAAATAGCGACGAATCCCAACAACCAACTCCTCTCACACTACAAGATGCAGGATCTTGCCAATGTGCTCACTGCGCTCCATATTCACCCACTGTTAAACATCCCTGACAGTCTTTCCTCTCATTCATTCATGGACGGAATTGTACCCGTACAGGCGTTGGGGCAGACCCAACCCTCCACTCCTGCTGAGCTAATTGTGGAGGCGGAACGAAATGCCATTGAACACCCTATGCAGAGGGCCAGTGCAGCAAGGAAAAGATCGCGCGGTCATAAAGGAAAGAAACGCGCTACGAGCGCAGATGAGGCTCTCAGCTCAAAACCAGCTTCCTCTCCACTTCGCGCCTCTTCTTCTAATCCCGACGAGAATCGCATCTGTAGGTACTGCAAGACGCTTGGGCATAGACAGGTCCATTGCCCAGATTACTACTGCTGCGTTTGCAGGGAACTATCCCCCGGGCACCTTTCATTTTACTGCCCTCATTACACTGGTGAATTGCCTACTACACTCACCTGGAAGGATGACAGTTTCTACAGAGAATTAGCTCTCTGGGAAAACGCCAAAGACAAGGCTTACTTGTCTCAGTGCAGAGAAGAAGAAGCGCTCTATCAGATTGAGTGGATGAAGAATGGCCCGGACGATGAAGACTTGGACTATGTCGACGACCCTATTTACTGGGCTAACCAGGACAACTAAATTTGGTGACTTTAGTCCCAGTAAGGGGGTAATGTTACAATCATGCTACTTATTGTTTCTCTTACTCCTTTCCATCTCGCTTGTACTACTATAACTGTCTCTTTCCCGATTCGCTTGCATTTCCCTTTCCGAGTAACTCTTTACATTCTCTTCTCACCATCGTCTTGGTCCGTGCACGTATATGACTCCTATTTAAGCACATGTATTATTACTTAGAAACTTCACTTCAATCTTACTAGGTTTTCACCTGGAACTTCCTTGGCTTAAGATCTCCAATCTTAAGTCGTCTGAATTGATCTCTTAGTCGAAGCACTCCTTCGTCTAAGTCTTAAGAACCCTTTCTCATTTGAAAGGCTATATGAATCTCAGCAACCAGATGGTTCTGTCGAGCCCTTGCTGTTAGAACTATCCTAGTTCGTAACAATAACCGAGGTAATGGAAACAAGGAATACCAGATAGGCTGTGTAAATGTTATATGCACAGGAAATGTATCTATATGTCAGATAGGATCGGATCGGACCGGATCGGATGTGGTCTGGATGAGATGCGTGGATATGCGAGATATATTATTAGGGTGATAGGAAAAGGATGAATGATGCAGGCTAGCTGCGAAGGGAATAGGATGTAAATGTGGACGTGTGGATGTGGATGTGCAGAGGTGCAGGGATCTGGATGGACTGGAGACATGGATAGGACATCCAAAGGTCCAGATGAGGTGTGGGAATATCATCGGATGTGGGTCCGGAATGCAGGATATGACAGGTATCCTTTTATTTTTGTCCAAACTTGTTCATGTATCTGCACAAAAGCACAAAGGCGCTGATGGTCTCTCAAGGGACCAGTCGCTGAGGAAGATCCCATAGAGGACGATGATCATGAGGATTGGATTGATCATGCATACTTATTTGCCATCGCGCTTTTGAACGATTGCATGCATTGTATAGCAGGTGGCACAGGTGATATATGCCACAAAGCGCATCACACATGCTTCATCTTGCAGAGCGCGCGCATACCAGCATTGCGCATATACTTTGATGTTGCACACACGGAAGAACCAGAACCAGATATCCCACACTTGGACATGGTGCACGCACAAGATGTGCTGATGGCCACTATAGAACAGTTTCTTACAACACATGAAAGACCCACTGATGTTTCAGATGAAGAATTCGAGAAATTCATGAACAATGTGGTGCATTATTTTGTCCTGGAAGGCAACCTATGGCGCAGAGCATCACATGGCAAACATCAACTGGTGTTGCCTCTAAACAAGCACTATCGCATTCTCAAGGAGGCGCATGATGATTTAGGGCACAAGGGTATCTATACCGTCAGTGCACACCTATGGCTACGCTTTTGGTGGCCACACATCATTGAAGATATCAAATGGTACAGACAAACATGTCACAAATGCCAAGTTCACCAAACAAGGAGGCTGCATATCCCTCCAATTGTCCCCATACCAGGAGGCCTATTCGGCAAAGCGCACATTGACACGATGAAGATGCCCAGAGCGGGCAGATATGAATACCTTGTACAAGCGCGATGTGCACTAATGTTGTATCCAGAATGGTGCATGCTGCACAAAGAAAATACTAATGCGCTAACCACTTTTATTTTCAAGGAGTTCTTGTGTAGGTGGGGCCCAATCACAGAGATAGTGATGGACAATGCACCTGCATATAGGCTTGTAGTAGATGAACTCATGTGCAAATACGGGATTCACCTGATTTGCATCTTGCCATATAATTCTCAGGCAAATGGCATAGTTGAAAGACAACACCATGATGTCCAGGAGGCCATCATTAAAAGCTGTGATGGAGATGATTCTCGCTGGTATCAGGTAGTTCATTCAGTATTCTGGGCAGAGCATGTCACCATTTGTAAAGCAATGGGTTTATCACCCTATTTCATGATGCATGGCGTCAAGCCAATATTTTCCTTTGATCTTGCAGAAGTGATGTTCCTTGTGCCCTTACTGTTACAGTCACCCCATCATTTTCTCTCCTATTCACCCCGCAGGACTACACATGCTCTTCTTCCTGATCCCCGTCTCTCTTCTTGACTCTTCACAGAACACCCTGCGGACTATGCATGTAACATCTTCTCTTCCCTTTGATCCCTGCCTAGCTTCTAGACTACCTCATGTTGACCATGAGGATACTCTTATCTTTGACTTCCTTTTTCTGTACTTTTACAATGCCTCTTGGAGTGGTCTGTGCACAATCTGCTACCTATTTAAACCCTAGCTACTTCTGTACTTTTTTCCTTAACTTGAATCTACTCATTTCTCCTCGATACTCTCTTAGGACCAAGGGATCCTATCTGATCTAGCTTCTTGCAAGAAGACTAGCCATTATCCGACCACTTTGACAGAGTTCTACCTCTTGTCAAAGCTCCCTCTTGATACTGTACATTTGATCTCCCTTTATTGGGATTGTTATGGAAGAACTATCTGAGTTCATAAAAAAAGATTCAAGTTACATTTGATACCCCAGCTATCTAGCAGGGCCAACCTTGACCAGAACGTCTTCACGAAAGCAGAGACATGCTGCCCAAGAAGCCTTTGGGCTGAACCCATATCCTAGATCCCCAACCTTGACAGTTGGACAGAACTGACCCCAGACACCACCAAACCCCTTTGCCTCACTCTACCCAGGACCATCATCTATTCCTGGAGGTAGCATAGTAGCAATCAGAGATATTGCTGAACCAGAACCCTCTGTCATCATTGACCAAGATGAAGAGATCGCAGATGCACCTGCACCTGAACCACAACTCCCTAGAGCCCGTTACAAGGCTCCACCTCCAGACCCAGAACCAGAAGAACCAACAGATGATGAAGAAGATTCAGAAGACGAGATGCCTAAAATAGCAGAAAAGAAGATCGGCACTCCCCCAGACTTTAATGGAGACAGAGAGACATTCTCCAAATTCATCAGACTCGTACACCTCTACCTCTCTATCAACGACAAAATCTATGTCACCGATATTAAGAAAATTGGCTTTACCCTCTCCTTCTTTAAGGATGGTGCTGCCGCTACTTGGGTGGAAGATTTTATCGACCATGCCATGGAGATTAACCTCGATACGAGCCAGCCTTTTGGCTACAGAACTTGGGCAAAGTTCCTAGATGACCTGAAACTCGTGTTTGACCCCATTGACTCAGCAGGTACTGTGCTGTACAAACTCCACAGTCTCAAACAGACTGGAGATGTCAATGAGTACATCAACACCTTCAAACAGCTCTCCGGAAGAGCTGGAATCACAAATTACATTGCCAAGAAAGACTACTTCCTTAGAGGCCTGAAACCCAAGGTCGTAGAGAAACTTTGCAACTCAGGAGATATTCCTGATACCTTTGACGGCCTTGTCAAGAAAGTAATCAACATCGAGTCAGCCTACCAGCTACTCATGTCTCACCGATCCCACCACCCTTCCCAGAACAACTGGAAGTCGACCCCCAGATACACCCCCACCAGAACCTGTGATCCTGACGCTATGGACGTGGACTGCCTTACACCAGAAGCCAAAGCTGAGTACATGAAGAAAGGCTTGTGTTTCATGTGTCGTAAACCTGGCCATAGAGCCAATGACCCCGATGTGAAGAAGTAATAGTGACTGGCCAGCAAGCAAGCTAGAGCACTAATAAAATCCTACTGAGTGCAGGTGTGCTATATCGACCCAAGAGGATTGCTATGAAGCACTTCCTTCAAGTATAATGCGAAGGGAGTAGATGCGGAACGCGGAAGAACGAATGTGATAAACAGAAAGCAAAGCTGATGATAAGAGCGAAGGCAAGAGCACGAGCCTAATGAAGGCACGATAGGAAATGAGCAAGAGCAAGAGGTTACTAGGTAATGCACGGTTCTGCGGGTAGCGGCTAGGTATGGACAAGGGTTATTGCCGAGGTATAACTAGGTATGGGATGCTTAGTCTGAACCCGCGTACAGTACGGATTCACACAGATCCTAGGTGAGGAACTTAGATGCGCATTCTTGGAGCGGTCAAGAAATGCGCGGGTTCGAGTAAAAGAGAGTCAAAGATTGTCAATTGGTCAAAAATACTAAGAATGTCTAAGTGACTTCGCGAAACAGGGGATAGCGTCTGAGGGAGGGGAAGTACTTTACTGTATGTAATGCATGAGATTTTATCCTACTGTGTGAGTCTCTGGAACCTGTAGGTGAGACTTGTAGCGATGGAACGAGGCAGATAAGTAATATGTAATGCGAACGCACACAGAACAAAACACACTGATACATGTAATAAGCCATACCACATTATTAGTCAACCCAAATAGAAATAAACATGCACCAGCGGAACTCAACGGACATGGAAGGACATGGACAGATGGAACGGAAAATCGGACCCGAGAACGGAAGACCATCGGATTAAGCGCGACCGAGGAGGGCTTCGTTGTTAGAGGCATAAGGAATGGTATCAGCAGGTAACTTCCTATATCTCCTGATACAAGTATGAAAAGACACTTGTTCCTGCCCAGCGCGGGTCCGAGCGTCACACCAAATTCCACCTGAAGACGAAGAAAACCGGAGATGACCAAAAGAAAGATAAAGGAAAGCAACCAGTAAGGTGTACAGTGCCTGAAGAAGAAACCGCAAAGATCGAAGAACTCTCCAATGATGAAGAACTGGAGACCAAGAGAATGGATTTTTAGAATGGGAGCCTACCACAGCGTTAGAACTCCCCTACCTTGTATGTACTGTCAAGAATGTAGGAAAGACCAGAGAATTTAGGGTGCCGGTCACCATCTTATCCTCTGAACATTGAGAAAAATCGCTGGAAACCACTGCTGTCATTGACACTGGCACAGTCGCAACATTCATACACTGGATGTTTGTCAGAAAACACAAGATCACCATGCACAAACTATCAAAACTGATCAAGATTCGCACCACTGACAGAGAACTCTCCAAACACACCGTCACGCACTACTGCCACCTTGCAATCAAGATTGATGAATGCGTCATGATAGGAAAGTTCAATGTCCTTAACATGAATGAGAACGACATGATCCTACTCAGAAAACCTTGGTTAACCGCCATGAATCCTGAGTTCAACTGGACAGAAGACACAGTCCAGTTACCCTCCACACCCCGATCTATCAGACTTGAGAATATATTCTGAAAGAAGTGGGGATTGCACATGGTCTATAAAAATGGAAAACCCCATGGAACCAGTGCTAAACCCACCGTCTCAGAAGAACCTGAGACAAACAGTGATTATCCTCGCCAGAAATCCCTGCCTATGAATGGCAAAAGAACCATGGAATGCATCAAACTTCAAGAAGAAGAAGTATGGCATGACTGCCTTGAAGAACTCCCTCCAGCAATCCCTAACCATATTGTTCCCCCTCAGTATGACACCAACTGGGATGTATGGGATGATGTTCCCACCGAACCCTGGGAAAAAGATTGTTTCCTCACAAAAAGGGTAGACAACCCTGCAACATACTCTCTCAATGATGATGAGGTACTAATCAAATATGCTGCCGATGGTTCCAAGGTAACCCTATTCAAAAATCTCTCATTCGACACCCCTCTCACTCGTGATGGCACATCTGCTGCCGAGATTCGCCATATGGCACCCCTCTCCCCTCTCAGGAATCAATGGATTCTGAGAAAAGCCGAAGAAGACGAATATCTGAAGACCAGCAACAAAGCTCAAGAATTCGCTCTCAAAGATGCTCAAGAAAAGAAGAAGAAGTCCTTTGAAGAGCTCGTCCCTGAATACCTCCATGACTTCACTGATATTTTCACCAAAGACGGCTTAAATAAACTCCCTCCCTCCAGACCTGGTGTTGACCATAGGATCGAAACCAAACCAGGCTTCATCCCGAAATCCACAAAAACCTACCCTTTATCACCTAAAGAAACTGACGCTGTAAAAGCCTTCCTTGATGAGCATATTGCCAAGGACTTTATCCACCCATTGAAGTCGCCTCAAGCAAGCAGCTTCTTCTTTGTAGGAAAGAAGGACGGTTCTCTTAGACCCTGCCAAGATTATTGTTACATCAATGAATGGACGATCAAGAATGCCTACCCCCTTCCTTTGATTCCCCCTTTGATCGCGAAGCTCCATGATGTGAAGTACTTCACCAAAATGGATGTTCGTTCAGGATATAACAACATCTTGATTCACCCAGATGATCGCTGGAAAGCAGCATTCACCACCTCATTTGGACTCTTTGAACCAAAAGTCATGTTCTTTGGGCTGTGCAATTCACCAGCTACTTTCCAAGCATACATGAACCAGACATTCCAGAAAGAGATCTCTGAAGGATGGATGATCGTCTACATGGATGACATCCTTATATTCTCGAAATCCCTAGAAGAACACCATGAAAGGACACACCACATCCTAGAAATCATCTGAAAAGAAACCCTCTTCTTGAAACCCGAAAAATGCCTTTTTGATGTCCAAGAATTAGACTACCTTGGCATGATCATCCACCCTGGCCAAGTAGCCATGGATCCCACCAAACTCTCAGGAATCAAAGATTGGCAGACCCCCTCCTCAGTTAAAGAAGTCCAATCATTCCTCAGATTCTGCAACTTTTACTGACACTTCATCTCCCATTACTCCGACCTTGCATGCCCCTTGATTGACTTAACTAAGAAAGACACCAAGTTCGAATGGACTTCCCCTTGCACCAAATCCTTTGAGAAGCTAAAGAAATGCTTCCTTTCTGAACCCATCCTCCAAAACCCTGATCCATCCCGGCAATTCGCCCTTGCCACTGATGCATCCCTCATAGCCACCAGAGCAGTACTCCTTCAGACAGATGAGAATGGAGCCTATCACCCATGTGGATATCTTTCCCAATCCTTTAACCCCGCTGAACAAAACTACCAGGTGTATGACTGGGAACTCCTTGCCATTATTCGCACCCTGAAAGCATGGAGACATTATCTGGAAGGAAACCCTCACCCTGTAATAGTATTCACCAATCATAAGAACCTCCTTTACTTCCGATCCGTGCAGAACCTCACCCACCACCAAGCACATTGGCAGTTGACACTAAATGAATTTGGCCTAGAACTCCACCATGTTGCAGGAAGCAAACTCGCCGCTCCTGATGCACTCTCACACCGCCCTGACCACTCCGCCAAAGCCTCTGACAACACTGATGTCATGCTACTCCCTGACTCCCTTTTCATCTGAATCTTAGATATTGAACTCGCCCAATCATTGAAAGATGCCTCCCTGACCCTTTCCAATCCGATCATCCTCGCCACACAGCAAGCCCTTGATGGGCTAAATGCACCCCCCATGAAATCCGCTCTTTCTGACTGGAAGATCGATGACAGAACATTATTCTATAAAAACCGCACCTACATCCCACTGTCACTCTGTCACCAGATCTTATCCCTCCACCATGATCACCCCACAGCCAGTCACCCTGGATGCTTTAAGACTGAAGAACTTGTCAAGCGAGATTATTGGTGGCCTGGCATGGGCACATTTATCCGAAAATACGTAGAGGGTTGTGCCCTTTGTCAGCAAATGAAATCCAACACTCATCCGACCACTCCTCCCCTGAACCCCATTCCATCCTCTGCACTTTGCCCCTTCTCACAGATCTCCATAGACCTGATCACTGACCTACCTGAGTCAGGAGGCTATGACTCTGTTATGGTCGTGGTAGACCATGGCCTTATGAAGGGGGTAATTCTCTGTCCATGCAAGAAAACCATCACTGCAGAAGGAGTCGCCCAACTCTTTTTCAAGAAAGTCTTTCTCCGTTTTGGGCTCTATGACAAAATCATTTCCGACAGAGGCCCACAATTTGCCTCCAAGTTTGCAAAAGAGCTCGGAAAACTCCTTAACTATGAAGTCACCCTATCCACCGCCTATCACCCCCAGACTGACGGGCAAACAGAATGCCTGAACCAAGAATTAGAGACCTATCTCCGCATCTACTGCAGATTCACACCTTCTGAATGGGTCAAGCATCTTCCTATGGCAGAATTTGTCCATAACCACCAAAAACATGATTCTCGCAACACCTCCCCTTTCTTCCTCATGATGGGCTATGAACCCTGAGGAATTCCTTACACTTTCCCTGAATCTTCCATTCCCGCAGCAGAAGAATGAGTCAAGCATCTCCAGAAAGTCCGAGAAGAAGCTTTATCCTGCCACAACCTTGCAATACAATGCATGGCTGATCGGACATTTGGAAAGAAGTTCGAACCCTAGAAACCTAAAGACAAGGTTTGGCTCTCCGCCGCACATCTCATCACACACCTTCCCTCTAAGAAGCTCACTCCTAAGCGATATGGACCCTTTGAAGTAGAAGAAGTCCTCTCCCCCATCACATTCAAGATCCGACTCCCTCCTTCCTGGAAATCACACCCCATCTTCCATGCCACAGAACTCTCCTCTTACCATGAAACTGAAGTCCATGGACCCAACTACTCTGAACCACCCCCTGACCTCATTGATGGACATGAAGAATACAAAATAGAAGCCATTCTCACCCATAAGGGAAATGTAAAAGGAAAATGCTGTTTCCTCATGTCATGGAAAGAATACCCCAGTTCAGAAAACTCATGGCTATCTGAAAAGGAATTGGTCAACACCCAAGAAATCCTGAAAACCTACATATAAGAAACACCTCCAACTCGCCAGACTCCTCACTTGAACTCGCTCGAATACCATGCCTTCCTCCCACAACTCCTCTTCCTCCACCTCTTCTCTTGAAATTCATTGTTCTGATCTTGCTCTCTGTGAGAGACAAGCCCTTGTAGAAGCTGCCCTCCTTTCTCAATACTGCATCCTTCCCCTTGAATCCTTCTTTCTGAAGATCTTGATGCGGTTGCGCAAATGACCATTTTCTGTGCCGCTGACCTTACTATTGCTTATACCAACTCCATGATGATTGACGACGAAGCTAGACTTGTCATCACCCAGCAAGTTAAAGTCAAAAACCTTGCCCTTCACCACCTCATGGATAAAGGAATCGAGTCTGCCATGGCTCTTCCTGATTTCCCTAAACCAGACAATTACCTATGCTCCTCTTCCTATAATATTTGCATGTCCCCAGAACCTATCGAGCAGATCGCCCCTGCTTCCCCCTCCTCCTCAGAAAGTGATACCCCTATCCCTGTCAGACTACAATCTCCAACTCCTCCCCACTTATCTCAGCTCGCCATTTGCTCTGCAGGAACCCCATGCCGCAGTTGTCAGAAGAAGAGAGAAACCATCTCTTTTGGCATCGGACTCTCTCATCCTATCAATCAAGTTCCTACACCTTCTGTAATAGAAGAAGAAATCCCATATGCATCTCAATCTGTCCACGCCCCATCTGAAGAAACCTTCTGTGACTGCAATGGTGTTGATTATTCCACTATCACCTGTCATTATTGCAACTACGAAGGGCATCATCAGATTAACTGCCCCAAATACTTCTGCCACATATGCAACAAGCATGAACCCCGCCACCTCTCTGCCTTTTGCCCAGACCTCAAAGGCAAAAAGATCATCTCCACCTTACCCAGCACTCATGCCTTCCATTACCAGCTCAAGCAATGGGAGAATGCCAGAGACAATGAAGCAGACGAGTTTGAAGCACAATTCACCAAAGATGCAGACATCAACCTGGAGTTGTACCAGACTTATGATTGAAGTTGGAGACTTCAGACATTGACAGGGGGGTAATGTTACAGTCACCCCATCATTTTCTTTCCTATTCACCCCGCAGGACTACACATGCTCTTCTTCCTGATCCCCGTCTCTCTTCTTGACTCTTCACAGAACACCCTGCGGACTATGCATGTAACATCTTCTCTTCCCTTTGATCCCTGCCTAGCTTCTAGACTACCTCATGTTGACCATGAGGATACTCTTATCTTTGACTTCCTTTTTCTGTACTTTTACAATGCCTCTTGGAGTGGTCTGTGCACAATCTGCTACCTATTTAAACCCTAGCTACTTCTGTACTTTTTTCCTTAACTTGAATCTACTCATTTCTCCTCGATACTCTCTTAGGACCAAGGGATCCTATCTGATCTAGCTTCTTGCAAGAAGACTAGCCATTATCCGACCACTTTGACAGAGTTCTACCTCTTGTCAAAGCTCCCTCTTGATACTGTACATTTGATCTCCCTTTATTGGGATTGTTACGGAAGAACTATCTGAGTTCATAACACTTACCAAGTCAAGGCGCGTTCACCACCACTGACCTTATAGCATGGTGCGTGTGCCAATTGCAGAAGCACATAGAGGATATTAACACAATTAAGGATAAAGTAGTTGCGGCATGCTACAAGTCCATATGCAATTTTGAGAGACACTTCCACGCGTCTATCAAATCGCATGACTTCAAACCTGGCGCCTTAGTATTGGTACACAACTTGAAGGTCAAATACAAACTGAGCAAGAAGACAAAGCCACACTATTTGGGACCTATGATCATAGTGCGTCGCATGAAGGGAGGCTCATATATGTTGGCTGAGTTGGATGGCACAATCTCAAAACTCCAGTCTGCCATGTTTCACGTCATCCCTTACTACCTGTGTAGCGAGGAGCATGTATCAGTAACTGAAATGACTGGAGTAGACGATGAGAGCATTGATGAATTAGAATCATATGAAACCGTAGAACCTGAAGAAGACGAGCCCAAGCGTGTGCAAGACAATTAGCACGCACGACCATATTCCCCACCCCCCACATCACTCAATCATACTTGTGCAAATGCGCATCCTCAAAAAGATAAAAGCAAAAACACCAGATAATATCAAAAACACAAAAATATTCCATTAAGTACATACTCTCAGTTTTACCCCAGGTTTCGTCCAGTGATATCTTTCATCTCATTTGTTCATATAATGTGCATTGCCTGCACATAAACCCCACAGACTCTAGAATATATCAAATGCACCACAAAAAACACTAATACCCTGCAAGTACATACTGATCACTACCTTAATTATATAGCGCACACATAATCGCCTCAATAGACTTTCACCTTCTAATGCACGCGCAGCACTATGCACCTTTTTTTTTCTCTCTAACTTTCATTCAAGCATGCGTGGTGCAACAAGGCAGGAATAGATGATGGAAGGTGCATGAAGAAGACAAGATGGGCATGCACCCCACAGAAAATTCAGTAAAGTCTATTGCATTACCTTGATCTCGTCTTGTGCTTGTCCCTTACTTACATCCTTATAATTTTAATTTCTTAGCCCAGTGAATTGGATGAGGACATGGACATGGACATGGGACAAGAAAACACAAGGATCTATTGCAAAGGTGCATTGGTGCTTAAGAGACAAGAAAAACAAAACAAAGGTGCATCTACTTAAGGGAGTCATTAATCTGCCTCTCCAATTCAGCCCATGCATTGGACATAGCAAAAAACTTGTTGGAATAGTTGAGGAGGTCTGCCTGTTGGGTGCGCACATACTGGTGCATCTGGAGAGTGGAAGTGCACAAGCGCGCATTCTCCTCCTTCAAACGTGCAGCCTCCACATGAGCCTCTTTCAACTCCAGATGCCAAAGGACCAACAGCATGCACAGGAATGTCGTGTGAGGTGCACATGACCTTTTCCTCCACAGAGCGCTCTCCAATGATCTCCACTTCCATCTCAGACTCCTCAGATTCTTCTTTGTCCTCAACAGCAATGGAGGAAGCGGTCTCCTTTGCAGACTCAGCAATAGGGCACTTAGGCATTGGCTTGTGCAGGTGTGCCTTAGGTGCATCTGTATTATTGCACTTAGCTAATCCACAGCAGTCAGTGGTGCACACCAACAAAAGACAAGAGGCATGACTTACAGAAAGTGCAAGCACACTTGGACATGTTACAAGGAGGGCACCAGCAACCAGGCGTGCCTCTGCAGTCTATGTCCTTGGCAATGCAAGTGCCACAGTGCTGTGCCTTAACCACAGACATGCGCCCAATATGAGGCTAGTGCAGCCAAACATGTTAGTAGAGTCATGCGCCAGCAGGAAACTCAACACGCACCTTCTTACTGGTGTCAGTACCAGACATGTCAGTGGTGTGCACCTTGACTTCAGACACGCCAGAGGTGTGCACAGCTTGCATGGGAGGTGCCTGTGGAACTGACACAATCGCCTTTGCCTTCCAATCCCTCACAACTGCCTCAATCTCCTTACAACTCTTCCGCCCCTGCTTTAAGAACTCCGCACTCTTGTCATCAATCTCCAGCGCCACTGCCAACTCACCCGCACACATGGAACAACCATTCAAAGTGGCCTAGGAAGGTCAGACCACAATAGATGAATACATGTAAGTACACTCACCAACACTGAATACCACTCGTGCAACCACATCTCCTGATCCTTGAGGGGTTCCAGCTTGAGATCAGGCATGGACATCACACATCCTTGAAAAGAGACCAGAATAGAGGCCCAAGCGGCAAGGAGGTGGTCGGTATTGGATTCTGCACTAGGTCACCCATAGGCGCATCCTCAGGAGCCCCTTGCACCACTGGAACAGGCTCAGGGGAAGGGGTGGCATTCAGCATAGCAACATTGAAAGTAGGCATGGTGAGAGATTGATAAGAAAGAAGTCAAGAGATCGCAAGAACATGTCCATCTTCTTATCAACATCTCCCCCAATTACATCATCGATGCTCATGATCATCAAAGGACGACCTTACTCTCACAATCACCTGATTCCTGTCTATCACCACCTCTCTAAGTCCAAGATCCCACACTATAGCACTGAGTGGGGACACTCAGAATGTAAGTCCCCAGGAGATGTAGAGACTCGCACATCCCAATGCCGAGTTGCAGCCCTTATCCAACCATTCTATATGATCCAGCTCTAATCCAAAGGACCAGTCTCGTGCGTGCGTTCACGCGCCCTATTTACACTTGCACCCTATCTGTGCTCACATTATGTGCACTTTGCACACATGTTCACACGCCTCCTCCTAGGTCTCTGCGCTATCGTCTGTCCATCCGTCCCATGTCCTTACTGATTTGCTGGTGCATTATTCTTATCTCATTCATGAACTAATGAAATCTTT
The DNA here is from genome assembly GCA_016695485.1 of Suillus hirtellus. Classification (NCBI taxonomy): domain Eukaryota; kingdom Fungi; phylum Basidiomycota; class Agaricomycetes; order Boletales; family Suillaceae; genus Suillus; species Suillus hirtellus. Next base: position 168,683 of record MU172338.1, read on the forward strand.
GGTCCAACGTCCGCACTACATATAGAAAGTCTACTTAAACTTATTTCTAATTAGAGTTGATATGGTTACTTGGTTCAGGAGTGCGCTTGGAAGCATGCCACTTAGCATAATCTCCATTCTTAAATACAGAAGGGTTTCTTTCAGGTTCAGGTACTTACTTTCCCCTTATCTTTGTGTACTGGAAAGTGTATAGATCACCTCCTCACTTGATATCAGATCTGATTCTCTTGTCAACCATCCACCTGTAAATCCACTCTTCAAATAGGATCTTTCCCTTAACGTTCTAGGCGCACCTTCATGCACGTTACCTTCTCGTGCCTGTTAGTGCCCGCCTAGCTCATAGAGTTTCCCTCCATTTTTATTTCGAGGAACTTCTTTTAGTTGTCCTTTGGGTCGAGTCATTGTCTCATATCCTGGTCTTGCTGTTGAGCACCCATTTGTTTTAAGTGCTTTCACCTATAGTCAAGATTCCTCATCTACAATATTCCTTCCCTATTGGTTTCTGAGTGGTCTTTGCATACTTGCACGACTCACACTGACCCATCTACATTTCATCAGGGTCAAGCTTAACCCCTTCTACCATTCCTTTTGCTATGATATCGTGAATTGCAGAAGGTGCAATGTGTGAAAGTTTTCAGTGTAGCTCATCCATTGACATCAATTTGTCAGTGCCTGCAGCCCCTGCAAATAGTCCAGCTGGGTGCCATTTGACCTAGTGCCTCCGAAGTCTGATTTGGTCAGGTTCATGGCCCTATGTCTGCAAATTCTGAACTCAACCATTGGTCAGGTTCAGGCATGGTGGCCATACCTTGGACTGGACACCTTCACACACATTTGGAAGGGTTCAGTTCAGGTTCAGAACATGTTTGAACTCTCGAACCATTGTTTAAATTGCAAAAAAAAAATTAAAATTGACAAAAAATGAGAACAAAACCTGCTAGTACAAATAACTATCAAGATATGACCCTTACATGTATTTACCTTTTTTATTTTTACATACATGAACACTCCTCATACCATGCATCGTACACATTCCCTATTGATTCTCCATTCCAATGAAACATATTAATTCCTCTCCTCGTCAAATAATCTCCCTCAGTCTTTTGAACCAAGACTGAGGTGAGCTATCTTATTGACATCCCTACTCTACTACTACTAACTACTACTCAACTAGTTCTGTTCTTGCCCTTACGTATGATTTATAGTTACCACAGTCTTTTGAACCAAGACTGAGTTCTATTCTCACCCTTAGTTTCTCTAGTCTGAGTCTTGTCACCTTCTGACAATAACTACTAAAACTCTTCCTCGATAACAATACAGTCATCATAAGGAGCAGCAAACTCAGCCTGGGATGTTGCAGAAATGTGGCCTTGATGGTATGCACTCTTGAGCAACTGGAGAGCCTCAAATGTTGCTGGCTGCAAACAGCTGCAATGTGCAGTCCCAGTAATGCTGCCGCTTGAAAATGCATGCTTGGATGCAACTGCGGATCCCTGGATGGCAAGGTAATCCTTTGCAATGCGGGAGATGGTTGGGTACTGGATAGAATGGTGCTTGAAAAGTTTTTTGATGGTATTAGTATGCAAACAACATAAATTAATCAATAAGACGTACCCCCCACCAGCCCACTATGTTGTTGACATCCTCAAGGGGTGCATCTAGGTAGTCCTCAAGTTCTTGACAAGGCCTTTGTGTGGTTGTGTCGTTTATGACATGTGATTTGACAGAGCTGCACATCCAACTATGGCCATACAATCCTTGGCGAGTGAGTGAAGATGGGATGGTGACACATGGCCCTACAGGAGCCTGTGAGACAGTACTTCAATGATGATATATATCAAACTATGTAAGATGAGTATACAATTGAGGTGCATGATGACAAGCGACATACCACTCTCCTGAGGGATTGCATCCCCATTTCGAAAAAATGAGAGGCCCATTTGTCTTTGGCATATGCAACCTTGTAGTTGGGGTCAAGTGCTACATCAAAAACATCAGCATCATTCAGAGGCATTAAAATAAATACAATACATACCAAGACAAATAAAATAGATGTCCATGTCATCAGTCTTACCATACAACTTGCTGAGATTAGTGACACCAGCTTCAATGGCTGTTGAGAGGTGGCTGAATTTTGAAGAGTTGGCCATATTTTGCAATGTCTCTTGAAAATATTCGAGCACTAGAATAGTTCACCATACAGTTGGTTCATGAGTTGCTGAGAAACTCTGCTGGGCATCTGCAGGTTCCTGTGTGCATAGCACATAAGCAAGTTTAAATGTAAAAGATGGAGGGAAATGACAAACCTGAAGGACTTCATGCATCAAGTCCAGCTCCCCCCATTCATGTGTGAAAAAGCACTGGTGTAGTGTGACATTGTTGGCCTTATATACCTCACACCACCACCCATTTTTATGCTCCTGAGTGTAGGGAATGACACAACCTTTCTCAAAGATAAAGACCATAGTCAAGTCAGCACTGCATTTGTTCTTCTTGAGAGATTTCTGGTCTTCACAATCCTGGTTGCCAAGGTTTTTCATTCTCTGGTAAGCCTCCTCATTCTCATTCTCATTCTCTTCTTTATTGTCCATAAAATCCTTGAGTGGTGGGGCTTCTTCTTCAGCATCCTCATCCTCATTAGTACCAGCAAATGCTTGCTTGGGTGCAGGGGCACCTCAAGGAGGTCCTGGAGCTGACCGTTTGGCTGAATTGCTGCTGGCAGTCTCATGGACCTTCTCTGTAGGTTTGACAGCATGACTCAAACAACATATGAAAGAGCCAAGAGTGCCATTGTGTGCAGGAGGGGGAGGGGGAGGGGGAGGAAGCATCAGAGTGTCATCATCAGCATCATTGTACCAATCAATCTCACTAGCATCTTCCAGTGAACCATCAATGCAACATGTGGAGGACATGGTGGCAGCAGTAGTGGTAGCAGGGAGTGAAAATGGCCAATTTATACAACAAGTATATTGTAACTAAATTCAAAATAATTGCGCACCATAAAGTCCCAATACATGAACATTCTGCACCAGAAAATGCTGGAGTGTGAACAAATGCCAGAACAGCAGTGTGGTGAATCAAAAGTGCGGAAAGTATGTCCTGAAATAAATAGCATTAGAAGTTAGCAATGACAAACAGTGAATGTGTTGTGAATGTACCAGCACCTTGATAAGTCATATTGCTGAAGAGACCAAGAGAAGAACACAGATGAGGGTAATGTAGTTACTGCAAGTAGGCTAGAAGAGGGGGAAGACAGTAAAGTGATGGGCAAGCACAATGCTTAAACAGAAAACCTTACCAAAAACATGAGGCTTTGTTGCCGGTTTGAGAATCTAAGTTGGATAAAAATACATTAGGTTCAAACTGGTCTGGACATGTCTGGACATGTCTGGACATGTCTGGACCAGTTTATGTGCTCCAGGAAAATACTGGATTTTGGACCTATTAGGGGGTTTGGTCCAGCAGAAATACCAGACCTGTGACTGAATCAATGGTCCAGTCCACAAAGGTTCAAGTTCAAACCTAGGTTCAGGACCGGACTTCAGAGGCACTAGTTTCACCTGATATAGGCCATTTGAGAGTGAGACTTCACCAACTTGAGTCTTTTGCTCATTGAATATTTGGCATATACTGTCATGAAATAGTGCAGTGTATCCTGCAGTGGTGAGTCAGCTGATTGATATGAGTATAACACCCATTGATGGTGCATATAGGACATCGTGAAGTAAGATATGAGTTCTTATCTTGCCATTAGGAATCTCTATGTGGAGGTCCCCATTTCCAATGGCATTAAAGGTTTGTTTATCTGCTGCTTTGATGGAACAAGGACTGATAGTTTTAAAGTTGGTGAATTGATTTCGATATGGAGACATGTGTCAAGAGGCACCACTGTCATACAGTTTAGTCACTGTGTGATCTGTGGCTATGCAGCTTCATCTGAGTGCAGCACTATCAACTCCCATCTCATAGGGTTCATGTGTGCTCTTTTCATCCTCAGCTGTTGCAAGCCATACACCATCAGGTTCATTTTCATCTTTCTTCTCAGATGCAATGTTAGCTCTAGAGCTCTCAGCTTTTGACTTCTTGTCCTTTGCAGATTTGTTCTTCTTCCCTCCCAATTTTCACCCCTTTGGTGCTTTCCCAGCTTTGCCACCACCATTCTCCCAATAATCCTCCTTTTTGTGGCCTTTCCAGCCACAATTATTGCAGGAGAAGGGGAACTTCAACTTGAATTGACCCTTGTCCTTCCTTTCAGCCAAAAATGCAGCATCATCACCCTTCATTTTTGACTTTCCACCATTCTGCAGGAGTAACCAGTCATATTTGTCGAGAACAAGACTTGTGAGGTCATCCGTTGTAAGTGTCCTTTGGTGCAGTTTGATAGTCGAAGATATGGCTGATAGAATGTTGTTGTAGCTGCGTGGGAGCAAGGCAAATATGATATTGAACAGGTCTTCATCTGGGACAGGTTTTCCCATCAAAGCAAGGTCTTCACAGATCCTCATCATTGACTTGATATGGGCTTGTGTGTCACCATTCTCATTCAGCTTCATCTCTCCAAGCTGTCTCTGCAGTTCGACCCTAACAACGAGTGAGTGGCTTTCGAATTGAGTCTTCAAGGTATCATAGTACTCTTTTGCTGTTGGTTTTGAAAGGAGATTAATGAATAGATTGTCAGGGATGACAACAGCAATTTGCTGTTTTATGACTGTGTCCTTCTTGAGCCATTCTGGTAGTTCTTTCTCATAAGTTGCCACTGCCTGTATTTCAGCTTGCATTGTTGGTGACCATGGTTGTGTCTTCCCAGCAGCTAGGTCTATCAGCTTCAGTTTTGTCCCATTGAGGTGCCCTAAGAGCCCTCATGCTGTTAATGAGAGTTTGAGTCTGGCTTTCCACAGTGGCCAGTCTTTCCCTGAAGCATCGAGCTTTGGGACTTTCAGGAACTTGTCTCCCAATTTCATTGTGAAGGACATAGTCCAACTTTTGAGTGAATGAACTTTGATGTATCACTGTTCTTTTCAGTCATGGAATGCAGGGCTCATAACCTATAGAAGATAAACTAGGTAGTTTGTTAGTGTCTGTACTAGTGAGTAATGAATGTATCTCACCTCAGTTATATAGAACCAACTGAGGTGTGTTTAGCATACAAGAAGTCTAAACAAGGGGATGGATGGCTCAGTGGATGTGCCTCCAACCCTGGAACTGCTTCAGCAGTTGCTGGCCTTAACAAGAAGGTCATAGGTTTGAATCCTACAACAACCATCAGGGAGTTTTAGTGGGTAGTGCTAGTACTGCTTAGTCCCACATAACCCACCTAATCCGGCAATGAGTATGCATAAAATGCATTTCTTCCTAGAGAGTTAGTGTCTAAATCCTTGGAACATGGTGTAATACACTACACTACATGCCATCGAAATGGGGCTAGCCTTGAGTGGTTGCCACTAGACAAATGGCCTCTCAAAAAAAAAAAAAAGATAAAGTCTAAATAATGAACGTGATTATGTAAGTGTATGATTGAACATCTGCGCTATCTATTGATAACAATGTTTGACCTTCAACATAGATAAGAATGAAAGCAAGGATCAAAACTGTAAACAAGTACATATACATTCAAGGTCTGCTAGTCCTGGATAGTGTTGCTGGGGCTCTGGCTTGTTGCCAGTTCTAGCTGTGGCCCAAGCTAAAAATAGCTAAGTTGATAAATGGTTACAGCTTGTGCAATTACGGCTCAGCCTGGCTCAAATAGTTACAGCTAAGTCGACTTAAGGGCTTAAAACCAACTTTATTAATAATATATGCTAAAATTATATAAGCCAAAAATAGATTGACAATTTAGGACTCCAGTCATCAAGAACCATGATGAGAACTCAGAGCAGATTGTCAATCACATCAATTCACAAATGCACTCAAATGCACTCTACGTTTTACAAGAACTTTATTGATATCAATGGGTCTGCAAGACAAAGTAAGTCATTATGATAATGTGCTATCACAAACTAAAATAAATCTTTAGTTATACAGTACTGCGACTTGTGCAAGAAGGTTGCAAGAGCAGCACACATCAGTGCAAAACATGGAGAGACCCATTGAGAGGCAGCAGGAAGTTGAAAGGCAGTGGGGAGTCAAGAGAGCTGTTGAGATACAAGGAGGAGGGGAAAGAACCATTCAAACAACTCAGAGGTCCAGGTGGAGACGTTACTTGAGGCAACTTCTAGGTTGTGGTCACAGGGGCAGGAATTAGTGTTGCGATCAAAGAGAGGTATGGGTGCTGAACATTTGTAACTAGAATAGTGTTCTCAATCGAAATGTAAACTGGTGTCATTATCGGCAATGATCAAATGGTGGGCAATGACTGAGATCAGTGTGGTCTGAACTTGAATGAGAATTGACAGACTCACTCTGCAAATGGTAAGCAACGAGCTTGGATCAGCATGCTTCTGCGTGCTCCTTGAGGGCATCTTGCAACTCTGCTCCCAAGCCCTCTTCAAAGCAGTAGTACACATTCAGATCATTGGTGGCTTGTAGGTCAGCCTTTTTCCAAATCTTCTGTACCCAGTTGATGACCTCTCTTATAAGCCATTCACCTATCAGCTCTGGGTGGACTTGGTTATCCAGTCTGACCACAACATCATTATCAGTATGGGTTGCATACTGGCCTTCAGAAGTGTGTGGTAACTTGAGGTAACATTGCACGGTCAGGTCACCGGCGACTAACTCAATGCCATCAACTGTGAGCTTCCCTGAGTCAATGTTTGCCTTGACATCGGTGGTGGGAACATTGGGAAGCATGTTCTTGACACGTCCGAGATCCTTGTGCAGTTTATGGCCTAGCATACCCCAATCTGCGACAGCTCGGTAGCCAATGCCACATGCGGCCTGGTCCAAGCTCAAATGATAATCGAGTGACTCACTCTGTGAATGGTAAGCAACGAGCTTGAATCAGTGTGGTCTGAGCTCAAATGATAATTGAGTGACTCACTGTGAATGGTAGGCAATGAGCTTGGATCAGTGTGGTCCAAGCTCGAATGAGAAAAGGTAAGCCATTGGGCAGAAAAGAGTGTTGCAAGTGAGGAGAAAGGTCATGACAAGAATAGATGAAGTTGAATGAAAGCCCTCGTCAAACAACAAGTACTCACACATTCAAAACCATCTCACCCCCCAAAATCACTACACAAAACAGAACTGGAGTAAGGGTGTACAGGTTCCTCAGTATCCTCCCCCATAGTGCTTGTGCTTGTCCTCTTCCTGGGACAGAGAATGATGGATGGAGTTGGGGGCACTGGAATAGAGAGAGCAGTGTAGAGACTTGTGCATCTCATGGTGTGATATGGCACTTTACACTAGGAAGTACATAGCATGAACTTGTAGTGTCACTCCGTGCGCTACCTGCAGCTATCTCTATATGAGGCGCAGCTTTCCCGCGCACCATTCCCGTGCTTCACGATGTATATGTGCACATGCACGTTCCCGCACTTGAGCACCCTATAGTGCCAGCCATCTAGAAGCATCCATCCACTGTCCACCAAGCCCTCTAGTGCATATATTTCCATTTCTTTTATTAGTATATCATTCCACCTTTATTTTTATCATGGGTTCTCACTCATATATATCTTTACATACCTACTCGGTAGCACTTCGGCTCTGCATGACCATGCTTAGGCATGCTATATAAGCGCCAGCAGTACATACTATTATGGAGCTTACTTTTCCTTCAACTGACTACTCACTACTAACTTACTACCTAGCAGAATATAGTAGAACTCTATCAGTTAGCACTTCACATCTCTCTTCTCTTATATTGCATTATATTATCACTTAAATCTAACCTCTCTATTGTTTCTGCATATGCACATGTGCTTTCCCATGCTTCACGCTAATACACGTGCATGTTCCCATGCCTTGCGTGCACCTGCGCTTTCTCGCACTTCACTTCAGCATGTACCTCTAGATCTTCGCTGCACTCACTTCCCTTTAGGGTTGAACACACTTGTCTCCTCAAGTAACACAGACTAGGCAACACGCAACCTAATAACATTTACAGATACAGTCAGGAGCTTTATTTGTTCCTCTCTGTATTGTTGTTTCTACAGCAGGAATGGGAGGTGTATGTATTTGTTCATTACTTGCGAGAGGTGTTAGTTGGGGTTTAAGGGAAGAGGGATAGGGGACAAAGGAGGGAAGGGTGGTGTCAGAATCATGAGTATGTGATCAGTCTTCAGAAACATAACCTATGAACACCAATGTGCACCCAACCAGAATAAGAAATGAACAGCAAATGAAATGAAGCTACAGATGAAATGAAAATGAAACTTGGACAAAACAAGAACCACATGAAAAGAAGGGACAATCGATAACACACACCTCTAACTAACACATCATGATGCTCAAACACAATGGAAGTAGCAAGGAGGAAGAGGAGGACCATGATAACAAGACCAAGGGGGTAACACAGTCTGTGTATGAGGTCATTGGCATTAGAAGTATTGGCATTATGTCAGATGCAATGCAGATCCCCCACATAAGAAGCAGAAAAATGGAAGACCAAAACAAAACAAGAAATCCATAAGCTTCACCAAAGCAAACAAGAGAAGAGAAAATGTACCCCAACATCTCAGGCCTCTCATCCCCCAATGATGATGATGTCCATCATTTCCCATCTCACCTGTGCTGTGCAGACCCAGGCCTCACATGATGCCCCCAGCTGTGTTCAGTGATGCATTCAAAGCTAATGTTGATGCAGCAGAGGGGAGGGGGAAGGGCATCCATGCCCATGCCCATGTCTGTGTCCTGCAGAAAGTAGAATATGTTCGACAGCTTCTTTGGCTATGTACACGCCTGCAAACATAAGGTAGACACATTGGGCGAAGAGGAGAGTGGTTTGTGTGTATGCTGGGCTGGGTAGGGGGTTAGTTTGGGCAGGTAATATGGAAGGGTAGAGAGAATACAAGGTTGTGAGAAACATATATGTGCAGCTGTGCAAATGATGAAGCAATATGTGCATGGGGACAACTGGATAACAAAACTCACCAAAACCCACCCTTGTTTCTACCAAGAAGAGGCCCACCTGCTGCAATGCCAAACACATCAAACACAACCCAATAGCCTAGGCCTGTACATGCCAATGACCCAATAGCCTGTCCATGCACCCAGACCAACCTGCCCAAGCAGAATTGCAGTATGCATGCAACTTGTGCCAAAAAAACTGCCTTTGCTTAGATTCCAAGAAATTTGGTTATAATAAGGCAAGGGAGAGGATGCAGGGGATGCTGAGCTGGAACAAGAGCTGGTGCCCATTGTGAGATTGACTTTGCTAGAGCTTATGCCCCCCCTGCCTTGGACATTGCTCACTGAACTCCATGGGGACATTGGAGCAGGGGTAGGAGCTGTGTGCAACTCCTCAGGTTTTGTTACTGGTTAGGATTGATTAACAGGGTTAAGGAAAGAAAAGAAGTTATGAGAAAGGGAATGTTTATGATGATGGCCTCTATGTGCTGTCATGCTAGCTGGGACTGCACCTGCAGAGTTTGATTTGGAGATAGAGCCCAAGGAGCCAAATAAAAAGAAGCTGTATGATCATATCCAATCTGAAGGGGCTTGCTTTGAGATGCGAGTATATGAAGGTGTTAAGACCATGCACAAAGGGTAGGACTGATTCTGAGGGGCTTGGCTTCAGCTCATGCACTGCGCCCCTTATCCGAGTATGTGCCCTTAATTTCAGATTGGTGTCCGAAGAAAGTCCGAAGGCATCCGAAGATGTCCGAAGGACATCCGAAGGTGTGGGAAAATTTGGAAGGACTTTCCGGATGGGTGCAAGTAACTTCCGGATGAGTGCAGGAAAGTTCCAGAGGAACTTCCGGAAATTACAATGATGTTGCGTCCTAATACAGATATGTATAATGGCTACTTGGGACTTGTCCCAAGTAGAAGCAAATAGAGGGAAGGCTGCAAGGACAATGTCCAAAGCAGAATAAGTCCGGAGGACCGCGGGAAAGATCCAGATAGACTTCCGGAAACTGCGGAGGATTGGATGGGTGGATGAGCAGAGGAGCAGAGGAGCAGAGGATCAGAGGATCAGAGGATCGGAGGATCGGAGGATCGGAACTCTGGCCTAGGGAATTCCTCCCTAGGCCTGAGATGGATACTGACTAAGTTGAAGGACTAGAACTGATAAGAGAATTTAGAGTGAAGACTAGTGCGAGGACTAGTATGATATTCAGACTGAGGTACTACAAGACATATACAAGAGTTTATATACTAAGTGACTATCAGAAAGATCAATAAGCAAAGGTCTGAGGCTATGTATGAAGCATATGCAAAGTTAACAAATGCAAGTCGGAAATGAACATAGGTTAATGGATCAGTAAGCATACCGGTAATAGATATAGCCGAGACAACGGAAAGAAGGAAATACCGGATAGGCTGTGTAAACGTTATGTATATGCACAGGAAATGTATCTATACATCAGATAGGATCGGATCAGACCGGATCGGATGTGGTCCGGATGAGATGCGTGGATATGCGAGATATATTATTAGGGTGATAGGAAAAGGATGAATGATGCAGGCTAGCTGCGAAGGGAATAGGATGTGGATGTGGATGTGCAGAGGTGCAGGGATCTGGATGGACTGGAGACATGGATAGGACATCCGAAGGTCCGGATGAGGCATGGGAATATCATCGGATGTGGGTCCGGAATGCGGGATATGACAGAAGGTCGATTTGGGAGTGTGAATTGATATTTGAGGCAAATTCAATGTCTGTAGGGAGATCTTCAGAGATAGTTGCATGTGAGCGGGGAAAGAATACTGATAGGTTGTGTGAATGCATCCAGTTGTGTCTTTGTCTGTGTCCTGAGTCCTTCTGGAGGGTTGTCAAGCTGAGCTGGTTCAAACAGATGAAGTGGGACATGGAACATGTTGGCAAGTGGGGATGGCACAGGTGGCATGAACAGACCCGATGATATGCTTTGTACTCGACCATGAGATGCACAGAAGGGCGAGCTAGGTGGTGAATTAAAAGAAATGCTAGGTGGATGTCTATCTGTTGGTTGATGTGCTGGTATTCCTGGACCAAGCTGTGGTTGTCGAAGACTAGCAGGTGCTGCTATCAATGTAGGCTCATTGTCTGATATGAGCACAGATGTGTATGAGCTTGGATCAGCATGGTCCGAGCTCGAATGAGAATCAACAGACTCACTCTGCGAATGGTGAGCAATGAGCTTGGATCAGCATGGTTTGAGCTCAAACAAGGATCAACAGACTTGCTCTGCAAACAGTGAGCAACGAGCTTGGATCAGTGTGGTCTGAGGTCAAATAAGGATCAACATACTCACTCTGTGAACAGTGGGCAGTGACCTTGGGTCAGTGTCAAATGAAGATTGACACACTCAGCAACTGCAAATGGTGGACAATGACTTGAGTCAGTATGGCCCAAGCTTGAATAAAGATCAACACACTCACTAACTGCAAACAGTGGACAACAACTTGGGTCAGCATGGCCCAAGGCTTCTTCATATGCATGGGTGGCAGTAGCCACAGCTTCTTCATATGCCTGGACAGCAGCATTTACAGCTTCCCTGACAGCATCTGTATGTGCAGATATCAGATACTGCTTGAAAGTGACATAAAAAAGGGAACTGACTTTTGCTGGTGATGAAGACAGTGCTGCTTGTCAAAAATGTAGAAAGAGTGTTCAAGGATAATGACAGCAGCTAGATGCTCAATAATCAGCAGGTTCATCGCAACATCAGTCAGTGAGAGTGAGGTAGAAACAATATACCCACACCCTAACAATAAATCAGTGATTGTATCAGTAAGGAGGGGACAGAGGATGACCACACTCACAAGCTGTCAATGGACCAACAATATCTTTGCTCAGTCGCTCAAGGTCAGTAGAGGATAAATGTACTGACCTCCTGCCAATAGATAATCAATTGTGTTGGTCAGGGATACAAATAATCAATGAACTCACGTCCTATCAATAGATAAGAAGACTTAGATTTGATGGATGATCGACACACTCACAGCCTGTAGACAGTGGGAAACAACTTAGATCAGCATGGCCTGAGCTTGAAAGAGGATCAACACACTCACAGGCTGCAAATGATGGGCAACAACTTGGATCAGCATGGCTGTTGCTCAAATGAGGATCAACACACTCACATGCTGCAAACAGTGGGCAATGACTTGGATCAGCATGGCTGTTGTCAAATGAGGATCAACACACTCACTGTCTGCAAATGGTGGCACAACTTGGATCAGCATGGCTGTTGCTCAAATGAGGATCAACATACTCACTCCCTGCAAACAGTGGGCAACAACTTGGATCAGCATGGTCATTGCTCGAACGAGGATTGACACACTCACTTCCTACAAACTTTGATCAGTGGGCCAAGCTTGAAGGAAGACTGAAGCACTCACATACCATGAACAGTGGGTAATGACCATGGCATAAAGCCATTGTCGCAGTCAGTGCTGATGCCTAGTTCAAATATTAGTAAGGGTGAGACATCCATCAAAAAGAAAAATCAATCAATAGTCAAGGTTATTAATGACAAAGGTAGTAGCAGCAGTATAAGCAAGAACATAGAAATAGTAAAGGTAGCAGTAAAGAAAAACATTAAGAGACGCATATAGACATCATTGTGATATCATCTGGAACATCATTGCATTCATCCTCTGCGATGACTCTGAGAAGGGCCTCATAATTGCGACTGCCAGAAGTTGTTGCACTGGTGGCAGATATCAGTACATCACCACAGCCAGATGCCAAGAGATCTTCATGGCTCACTGAGCCCACAAGACACATCAAGTCATACTCTATATCCTTTTGGGATGCTGACCAGCCCTTCATGAAGTGGAGTTGCTCTTTTTTCAGCATGAACTTGGTCATTTGTAAGGCCTCCATCAAATAAGGACTAATGTGATTGCATTTCTTGGTGAATATATCACTGCTGGAGGAAAATACACACTCGCATGGAATGGCAGAGGCTTGGATTGGGAGAAAGTCCATGGCAATTTTATAGTGTTGGAAAGATTGATTTTGAAACCTAGTCCACCATCAGTACCTCATCAACAAATCCTGTAATAGACTCTTACTGTCCAAAAAGATAGAAGATCTGTCCCTCTGGGACTAAGAACACCTGTGCCATAAGCATTGAACTCATATTTGACTGATTGAGGGCCACCCTGGTGATGCGGCAGTAAGTCCAACTCAGGAAGTCCATAAATCATCAAGCCTAGAGTTGCAAGGTGCAGTTGACAAGTCAATTCATCGGATTGCACGGAGACATCTGTTGTTCTCTTGCTCTGCATCTGTGAGACATATCAATCCAAAGTTTGTCTGTTATCATTATCTGGCAGATGTACCAGTTGGAGAATATAGGTTTTTACCTGTGTAATTCACAGCACTGACCAATGTTCATTTATCCATAACAGACGTCTTGTGGGGTCAACGACTATACATAACGATGAGAATTTATCCTTATTGAAGCATCGAAAAGACTCACACATTGCAACAGCATATGCTCCTGTGAGGCTCATCTGGTCATCATACTTGGCTGCCCACATTAAACCTATAGTGACAAAAGGTGTGCAATGTGAGACAAGGTCTCCCACAAGCTTCCACCTTTGAATCAGCCCTTCAAAGTCCGGAACAGTGCTACTCAGAAGAGGACTGGTTTTGCTGGACATGCATTGTTGGGCATGGTGTGGTGCCTAATGTAGAATAGTAAATACATTAGAAATTTTGGACAAATGAAAACATACTTCTAGAATAACCTCGAGATCCTGTAGGACTTGCCAATCCATAGGGCTCAATTTATAGCGAGCTATGCTGCATTGAGCAGGGAGATCAATCCAATGGTCAATGGCCTGGGCAAGAGTTAAGCTGTGTGAAGATTCTAACAACATGAGACATTACCTGCTGTAGGATCCTCAAATGATTGAACATGATGTATGTGGAATCCCAATGAGTGGGCTCGTCACATAGCAGTTCAACTATTGGCAGGGCCATACACTCACCATTGTCATTTGTGAACCATCCCTCTGCATTGCCAGAAGTGATGGCAGCTTGAAAACTGTCACAATGCTGGCCTGATGAGTGGATCATGCAGACAACATCTCTGGCCTGAGTGATAACATCACTTTGCAGAGCCTTGACATACTCAACTTTCTTGAAAGTGTAAGGGCCAGCTACAAAAGTGTCAGCCAAATGTGAGAAATCTACTTTAGAATGTTCATCAAGGATGTGTTGGATGCATATGTTCACTATATGCAGAAAACATGGGATTCAGTGATCAAGAGCGTCAAATTTGATCCCATTATTTTGTAACAGCTGTGAGAGCTCATCCATTGTGGTCCAGTTATTACTGGCATTGTCCAGGGTGAAGTGTCCAATCTAGACAAAGTCAGAGCATGCAACAGAGTACAATGAAACACTAACATTATGTTTCACTTCAGCACAATCAATGAACTCCAATATTTTTGAAGCAAGTGCTTTACCTGTATGGCTACCAGGGATGTGATGAAAGGCTATTAGAGCAACCTTCAAAACAAGTGTGGCTTCGTGTTCTTTCACAATCCAATGTGCAGTTACAGCAAGGAAGGGACAGAGCTTAGAATCAGACCAAATATTGGATGTGAATGAAATTCGTCCTTGGGCAGTCTGCAAGATATGAAAATACTGTATGCAATAGATAGTTAAACACTCACAGTGAGGTCAAGTTTGATGGCTGCAAAGTATTCATCCCATGCATTGATAATTAGTTGCCAAAGCTTTGAATGATGGGGATATCAGAATTCTTTATGTCTTGCCGCAAGAGGCAGAGCAGTCGACGAAACTCTGGACATTCAATGACACTGATTGCTTAGAGACAATGGTTAGTGAGAACACATAAAAAATAAGCAGTACTTACTTGGTCATCAGCTACAAAAACTTCATGATCTGTCAATGCATCTTGTTGATAGAGAAGTCTGATAAGTCATGATCCGAAGATGCTGACTTCCCAACACCAGGCCTTGAACTGCCATGCCTGGGATTGGGAGGAGGGCCAAGTGACTCAATCATGCAAGTGGGATTTTGTAGTTGTTTCCACATCTCGCTGAAGGTCCAGCCTTTATTAAGGCGGTCACTTACAGGATGAATGCCGATTGACCATTGCTGCTTCTCAGATTCCTCGAGGTAAAGGTCGATATGAACTTTATGGATGTGTGAATGGAGAGGGGTATTGTTACAGAGTAACATCAGTCCATTGGCCCCCTATCATTTTCCCTTCGTCCTTGCCCTCACATGCCTCCAGCTCGCACTTCTCTATCGCTTATCCGTTGACCGGATCCTCAGGACCGTCCCAGTCCCTTGTCCCCCTCTCCTCGCACACACGTGCACATGTGCCTTTGGGCTATGACTCGTCTTGACTCATGCCACCAATGTGGCTTTCCTTATCTTTCTTATCTGATTCTGCTGACTCATGCTCCATGCACATTGTATCATTTACCATTGGTTCATTCCAATGTTTCTCGGTCTCATTCCGCATTCAACCTCCATCTACTAATATGGCTAACTGGCCAGCATACCTATACCCCTTTTCATCTTCCCCTCTACCCTTACCCACAGTACGGTGACCTTGCCCCAAACCTCTCCACATAGTATAAGTAGTCGATCTCCTGTACAATAGTTTCTCTAACTTGAATCTACTCGATCTTCCCTGGAACATACTTCAGAGGCCCCCTCAGCCTCTGTCTCTAGTATCTTTTCTCTAACGCTCTTCACGTTAGAGTCTACATTGATCGACCCTTATTGTCCAGACATGACAGTCCATACTCTAAGGTGACTTGAAGACATCCATCAACAAGTCACATGACACGCACGTCTCTAGTGACTGCCGACAAGACTGTCGCCATCACTAGTCACTATACCAGACCCTTCTGGTTACGTCACGACCGCTAGCAGACGACACCCCTCTTAGGGCTCTGCATAGCAGATCTATTTGAGTGCGTAACAGGTATTGCTCATGGATGGACCATAGATGGTGAGGGGATAGGATGAGTCTATCTTATTTGAATCCCTGGTAAAGGGGTGAGAAGAGTAGAAGAGACTCCCAGACATGTTACTCACTCACATGGTACACAAATGCGCTCACTGGTGTCTGAGTTCTTCCTAAAGAAGAACTGGATATCAGAGGTAGTCTTGAGGCCTCTTTTTCTCATGGCAAAAGGATTGGTGTGGAGAGTGCTGGTTGTCATCTGAGTTGTCGTCTGTAGTGGGCTTGGGCCCTGTGTGTGCGTGGCAGCTACAACTTGAGGTGGGTCATCATCTTCACTGCTGCCAATGTTGTTGATGTCAATCCATTCGCCTTCATCTGGATGGGCAGCTGCATCATCCTGCCTATACCTCTGAGGCAGCTGTCATTGTCTCCTAGGGCAGTGAAGCACAGTAGTAATTGCAGCAGCTGCAGTGGGAGCAGGAGTGGGAGGCACAGGAGCAGGAGCAACAGGAGTAGGAGCAGGAGCAACATGAGTAAGAGCAGGAACAATAGGTGTGGGAGCAACAAGAGCAGGAGAGACAGGTGCAGGAGCAGGTGCAGGAGCAGCTTCAACCTGGGGGATTTGAGCATTCTGTTGACAATGTCCACAACGGTTCATGTTAGTAGTAGTAGTGCTGGAGATGTAATGAGAGACTTACCCATACATAGCATATATATCTTCATCCTGGGAACCCCAGAAAACACCGCTGTGCACAATGGTACAGAATCACCTTGGCACCGCAGGGTCTAAATGCAATACTCAATAGCAATACATAATGATTAAGACTGAAGACTGGAGTACTGATGCACATACATTTTGTTTAGCAGCTCTTCATAACATCACAACTTCCCCCTACTGTATCAGCCAGATTATGGTGCCGGTTCTTGAATGTGAGTGGGATCTCCATGAGGAAAATGCAAGTATGAAAACTAACACAATGTATAGTTAAATCTTGCTGAGCAGGAAAGATCGGTTGGGAATGAAAGCTTACAAAAAATTGAGGTGATCATCACAGACTGCAGTGTATGCTGTACACTGTACCCTGATCAGCATGGGAGACTTGGAGTTAATACACGGGAATTACACTGCATAGTACATATGTGCACAGACCATGTGCAATACATACACATGTAAATACTAGGCAAACAATATCAAACATGCGCATTGCACAGATATAGTACTGAAAGAAGAAAAAAGAAAGAAAAGCTATGTAGCACATTTCTTGATCCAATGTGAGGTGAGAGTAGTTACAGGTGTTGGGGTATCGTTGTGTGGACATAAACTTGTGAATGATGAGTTCATGGATGTGGTGTGTAAGGATAAATGAAACTACTTACATACAAGTTGATCTACAAAGGGGTGTTGCTGTTGCTTTCGGCAGACATGTGGGCACTGATTCAGAGAGTTCAGGGTTTTGAGAAGGTGGGATTGGATAATCAAAATCCAGGGAATGCGTAGCTGGTGCAGGCCCTGCAGTGCAAAGATTGTGCAGTAAAGAACATAGATAGTCATAATTGGGATCTTCTGAGAATGAGAGAGAGTGCGATTAGACAAGGATATTTGCAAATGCTGGAGGAATTCCCTCACATAAATCCACAATGGTGGTATCTACTTTGTGCTCGAGTATAAAGGAGTCAGAAAGCTTCTCATGGTCACTATTTAACCATGGTAGGGAGCCACACAAGAAATATATCAGTATATAGGCAAATGATTCAAGATTGTCACAGTGACCTGGCTCCAATCCCAAGTGATTGTTGATTGAAGCAAAGGCAGGGGTGCCTGTGAGATGTCGACCTCAACAAAATGGGATGTGGGATGTGGTTGAGGAATTCCAGTATCTCTTCACGATACCAAAATCAATAATATAGACATTTTTTTCCAAAATATCTATCATAGTGTTTTGCAGTTTGACATTGCCATGAACATAACTGTGTGAGTGAATGTACTCCAGGTGCAACAGCTGGAAAATGGGTCAGTATCTACAGCACAACACATTTGAACCAAAGTACCAGCTGGTCCCCTAAGTTTACAACAGTTTGAAGTCTGAATTTTCAGTTGCACATGAGGAAAAGATCATGCAGCAAGCAACCAAGGAGGTCAAGAGCCAAGGCATAGTGTGTTGACTCCCTGCCAAACCAAAGGACACAGGGGATCCCAACTCCACCTTCAAGTTGCTTGAGAATGTGGTGTTTGTTGTAGATGAGGAATCTTGACTATAGGCGAAAGCACTTGAAACAAATGGGTGCTCAACAGCAAGACCAGGATATGAGACAATGACTCAACCCAAAGGACAACTACTGAGAGAAGTTCCTCGAAATAAAAATGGAGGGAAACTCTATGAGCTAGGTGGGCGCTAACAGGTGCGAGAAGGTAATGCACACAAACACAAGGTGAAGGTGCATGAGATGCGTGTGTGAGTGGGAGGTTCGGGAACGTGCATGTGCAGAGCGAAGGCACACCTAGAACGTTAAGGGAAAGATCCTATTTGAAGAGTGGATTTACAGGTGGATGGTTGACAAGAGAATCAGATCTGATATCAAGTGAGGAGGTGATCTATACACTTTCCAGTACACAAAGATAAGGGGAAAGTAAGTACCTGAACCCAAAAAAAACCCTTCTGTATTTAAGAATGGAGATTACACTAAGCAGTGCACTTCCAAGCGCGCTCCCGAACCGAGTAACCATATCAACTCTAATTATAACTAAGTTTAAGTAGACTTTCTATATGTAGTGCGGACGTCAGACCGAAAATTTCATTAGTTCATGAATGAGATAAGAATAATGCACCAGCAAATCAGTAAGGACATGGGACAGATGGACAGACAATAGCGCAGAGACCTAGGAGGAGGCATGTGAAGCACGCATAATGTGAGCGCAGATAGGGCATGAGTGTAAATAGGGCATGCGAACACATGCGTGAGACTGGTCCTCTGGATTAGAGCTGGATCATATAGAATTAGGCAATGGCATGGGTAACCCATGGGTTGCCACACGCTGACCCGTACTTGTACCCACCAAATACCCATACCCACCACCCAAGGGTACTGTGGGTCATGGGTTATGTGATGGGTCGAGTGGGTTTTTGTGGGTCAGTGGGTCACCCATGGGTAGCACCATAAAATCAAAGTCACCATATGGTATAGACAGTCAGGGTAGTGTACATTCAGTAAGAGTACTATATATCAAACCAGAATGGCATCCCATCCATCTTCCAGAGCCTCCTCATCACCTTTGACATCCAGTAACACTGCAACGCCAAACACATCAGTATCTTTTACTAGTCCCATGGTGCTCCAGCAGCCCAGACACAACAATGCTTGAATTGACTGCAACGAGAGCCGGCTGCGGACATGTGAAAGCAGAAGGCGACCCCGACTAAAGATTCGTTCGACGTCAACAGATGTCGCTACATCATACACTTAGCAGCGATGATTAAAATTAAAATGTGCCACATGCCAGGAATTGTAAGGTAGTTGAGTGCCATGCGAGACAAGCATGGATACATAGTACAACATTCATGCCACCAGGCAAGGACATCTTTTGTGTGCTCTGTCTCGGCACCCAGATAGGATTCGAGTTCATTTCGCACCTGCGAAATTTTTGGAGGAGCAAGGGCAGGGAGCTCATCAAAAATGTTCAAGGCCTCAATGAAGTGCTATCAATTAGTTGTGAATATAATTGAACAAGGCATACCACATACCTTAGTAGTAATGGAAGCCTCAACTGTCTCAATCTCTGGCCCTGCGTCCACAACAATCCTGGCATAGTGGCGATCAAATTCGTCATGGACAAGTTTCTCAGCAGTTTGGATCCAGTCAGCAGTCCATCCAGCAGTTTGGAAATATGAGAGCTTGTGGCACAGGTGCAAGACTACATGGGATTGATTGAGGTATTGTTTTAGCATGAAAATAAAGCATGAAAATCAAACTCACCCATGGTGATCTGATAAACTTCGGAGCTGTCAGTTAAAGAGTAGTACTGGTCCAGTGTTTTCTTTCCAAGTGAGAGTGCAGCGCGCACAGAACCATTGAGTGATTTGTCAGACTCATGAGATGTCAGGATCTCGTCAATATGGTCGATGGCGGGGATGATGGTGGCCAGATTGGGGGTTGCACGCGAGAAGAATGTGGTGGCATCCTTGAACACCTGTGGAGTATAATTATTATGTCAGCAAACACAACAAATGACATCAGTGTGACTTTACCTTTAATATCTCACACAGTTCAGATGTGCTGTCTCACTCTGCCTCAGAGAGCTCCAACATCCTCAGGTTATGCTCCTGTTTTGCTGTCATTTCCTCCAGGGCTGGCCGATACTCAATTGCAAACTGAAGCATGTCGAACATGGAGTTCCAACGTGTCACTACGTCATGTGGCATAATTCTAATGGTGCGTTTTTGCTCTTGCAGTAATAACTTCCAAGCCAGCAGCAAAATCATTGAGGAGTGAACCATTTTGAAGGCGATTTTGCGGAGCTTGGGTAAGGGTGGTTTTCAGTGAGTGGCCTGATTTACTATGTGTAGCGCTTACCTTGACAAGCATCACTTTGACTGGATGCAAACTTTGCATCAGATCTGCATGCTTGTCAGCGTCCATCATTTCCATCTCATCAACCCACCCTTCAATGTCATCATCAACATCTTCTTCATCTCCATCATACCAACCTGCACTCATGAGCCCATCTACACTATCATCACCGTCCCTGTCCTCTACTGGTAAGTCATCATCAACGTTGGCATTCATTGCATTGACATTTGTTGAATCAAATTGTTTGAGGATAGATTTTGCCACAAGGTTGATAATGTGTAGGAAGCATCAAGTGCACATTGGCACCCCACTGAATGATCAAACAAGTGTTTCAAGGTGCGTGGTCATCGTATCGTTGGTGGCTGCATTGTCTGCAGTGAGACTTAACATCTGAGATGGAGGTGAGTTTTCTGTGACACTACGAATATAAAACTACCACTAACCTTCTCTGATATCCCATGTTCCTCAAGAATATTTGCAAATGCTGCTGTGAGGATGGCACCAGAGTGGGACTGTGTCCCTTGAGTAAATTTATGTATGTAAGTGTTCGAAATTTTACCTCTGGAACTTCGACAATGTCTAACACCATTGCAATAGATACTCCTTCATGTTCAAGATGTACCGAAATGGCTATGAAGGCCTTATGGTTAGGTGATGTCCAAGCATCGGTCACAAAATTCAAGCGTCCATTATATTCCTGGTGAGTCCATGTTATTTTTTCTGACTTAATCATGATAATACTGATACCATTCTTACCTGCAGCATCTTCGCAATATGCTGGCGCGTTCGTGCAAAGACCAACTTCACGTCATGTGAGACGGTTGATGGCGAAGGTATATAATATTCAGGCCGACCAGTCTTCATCAAGGATTGGAAGGCCTGATCCTTAATGATATTGAATGGATGGGCACTCTTGCACACCCACTGAACTATCTCTGCCTTCGTTTTGGTCTTGGTATGCTGCCAATGGGAGTAGGTAATTTTCCCTTTGCCTTTGCGCTCGAACGAAGCTGTTATTGACCCATTTGTCAGGATTCCGTTAACAATCGACTCGCAAGCAACGTCACAACTCTTGGCATCGTCTGCGGCTTTGACTACTTCCTCTCCCCAGCAGGTACATGCATGTTTGTGCATGTTGCTAGTTGACTTGGCATCCTTTTTGTCTAGGAAGCACCGGATTCGTTTTCTGCATCCTTTTGCAACACATCAGAACTCATAGTATCTCCATCCGTTCTTGTGTCCTATGGTGAGAAAGGGCTTGAAAAAGGCATAAATAGGTGAGACCCACTCTTTGCTCAAGTGTTCTATGAAAATAATATTAATTAAGCCATAATCTCATATGCAGGGTACTTACTCATTTCAGCCTCAGCATCTTCAGTAGGAGACTCCATGCCACTGTCTGCATTACTGGACTTGCTGCTAGTGGCTCATCTCACCAGTTGGGACTTTGGTGTGGGAATTTTGATTACGTCGGCATCACTATAGAGTGCTTCTTCTTCCTCTTTGCTCTGAACAACGGTTTGTTTGTTTTTGATCTCATTAGGGCAGGTTTTGATATGGGCTGGACCAGACTATCTTCGCTGTCACTTGGAGCAGCAATAGGACTTCATCTGGCTTTTCTGGAGGTAAGCTCATCACTGTGTTTACGTTTGAGAGTCTTCTTGATGGCCTGTAGGTATTCCCTGGCCTTCTCTGTGGGCTTCGGTTGATGCTTGCCAAACATTGGGAGTGATTTGACTAAAAGGGTGTCGAGGGTATAGTTTAGGCAATGTAGAATAAAGTTTATGTCATGTTTAAGGTTTGAGTACAGTTTAATATTACATAATTTGAACTTGTACCTGGTCTGTGCTATACCTGTCAACCCACCAGGTGGGTCATGGGTTGATGGTGGGTCACTCGAAGGATACCCATACCCAACCCACCAACTACCCATACCCATGCTATAGCCTATATAGAATGGTTGGATAAGGGCCACAACTCGGCATTGGGATGTGCAAGTCTCTACATCGTGCTCAAGAGAAGGTGGATTATTGGTGACTGGTTTGAGTTTGATGGCAACGATATCATTGTTAAGGAAGTTTTGTGCGCAGTAGACAACAGCTAGTGTATATTTGAAACTCTGAATATCAATCAATTGACTGTCGATGTCATACAAACACACCATATGAACCTGATCCCAAAATATTTTCCAGCCTGAATCTACCATCAATGCGTAATGGAGCCTCACTCATGCTATGTGACAGCTAAATGTTGCAGACTTTACAGCGAGAATTCAGCAGAGTGGCTTCCATGTGACTAGAGCTGACTGCAGTCAACTTGAGCCGGCTTGAGTCGAGATTTCTTAATTAATGGCTCGTAGCCAGTTCATGCAGCTCATAAGTCGAACCAAACTGCACAACATGGTTCGACTGACGAGTTTAACCAAATGGCAAGTGTAGCCGGTAAAAGCCGAGTCCGAGCCGGGCCGAGCCGAGCTGTGACATAACTAGTCCCGGAGAGAAGCATTGTTTTCATCACAGTCAGGTGGTGATTGCACTACTTCACATAGTATATAATGGTCGCCTCCAAGTTGCCATAGCACTTTCGAAGCATTCTCTAGTACTTACCCTACCACCTCTACTCAAAGTTGGTGTATCCACTCTTAACCATACTACTAGCGATGACCATTCTCACATCCTTATTTAGATCATATTATGCCTGGAAGCACTCTTCCTCCTTTCCCCGACGATGTTCGAACACATCCACTCTTGATTATTGATTATGAGCTCATCAAGGCTGGAGATGTGGAGGAAGTAAATCGACTGTGGGAGGCTGCGACGACTATCGGATTCTGGTAGTACGTCATATTCAAATATTTTGTTGAATTTATGCCGGATTTAACTCTCTAACAGTTTGAAGAATCACGGCGCAGACCAAGAAGTCAGCAAGATGTTTGATATGGGAGCTGAGACAATGGCTTTGCCCTTCGAAGAACTTATGACCTTCGAGCAAGGAGATAGCGGTCGATCTTTCGGGTTGGTTTTCATTTAGCTCATGAGCGCCGCCTATCTTTTATATAAATTCCTTATCAGATACAAGAAAGCAGGGGCTAATGCAATTGATGCAGCTGGTAGGATTTCTAGACCGATCTACTACTAAGCAGTAGGCTGACGCAAACGCAGGCACCTTGGACTCTGTCGAATTCTTCAACGTTTCTAAGGATGATGCTCTGGCATACCCACAGGTCATTCACCGCACCTACCCATCAACCGTAAATGCCCGCATGGAAAACACGATTGCACCATTTGCCCGCAAAGGTCTCGAAGTGACATACGTTGTATTGAATATATTCAACGACAAGCTCGGACTGCCGAAAGGGACTTTGGAGAGTCTGCATGACATGGAGGAGCATAGTGGTAGTGAGACCAGATGTATTCGTAACCCTCCTGTGCAGATCAAAGAAGCAGCGAAAATCCCTGTTATAGGTGCGCATACTGATATCGGCAGCCTGGTGGGTACCTGGACACCACGTGGGTTTTGTCTTCTTAATCAAACTTTACCAGAGCTTCTTGCACAATCGCCTCGGTGGACTCCAAGTACTTCCCCCAGGTCATGAAGAGTGGTCCTACATTCGAGTGAGCACGAGTCTGGTGCTCGCGTGCATGTACAACAGACACTTACCTACTGATAGCCCATCCCTGGACACGCGGTCTGCAATATTGGAGATGCGTTATACCTTTTCAGCGGAGGCGTCCTGCAATCTAACACTCACCGTGTTGTGTGCGTGCATGAGTACTTGAATTGTCAACCTTGCTAATCTGTCGAATGACCGTGGATAGTGCGCCTCCTGGTGTACAGGCTGAATACGAGCGGTGGTCCTTGGTTTTTTTCACCCGCCCGGGCAACTCGAAGGTCCTGCGGGCTCTTGTCGAATCCAGCCGTATTATTGCAGAAGCGGTGAAGAAGCAACCTGACAAAAATTTCGAGACTGGTTCTACTGCTGCAGAGTGGTTCGCGAGAAGAATCAAGAATCATAGAATCAATAACAGATTGGTAAGCACTCCATCAGTCTGTTGCAGCGGATGTGATCATAGATACCGGAATATTGTAGGGACCAGAAACGTGGGCTAGAAGCCGAGGGACAGAGCATACTCCGACAGTGGTTTAGGCTACGAATTGTCTTTCCCGATCAAAAGCCAATTCGAACCGAACAGAAAATTTGCAGTCAGATTTCAGGCATAGGATTGTGGAAGAAAGGTGCTTGTATTGAATATTGAGGTTTGGTGTATTGTATGTTGTAGCTTCATGAAATTGCTTTAGTCAAGACCAGCACATCAAGAACAAGGACAAATCTCGAACGAGTACAACTACACTCTAACAACAAATAGAAAACAAGACGTACCCATCCCGAACATTCGCGATGGAGGGCCATGACACAATGTACATTGGCCCAATCATGATGCTCCTGGACTCCATCGCGATCCGCTTCATTGTATCGATATGTAATATGACAGCGTATGTACGTATATCTCTAGCAATTGTCCACAGAGTCCGACCCCTGTTTCTCATGTACTTCGGGATGATAATGCTTCTCGCTCGGTCGCCAGCCTACTGATCGCCAGGGTGCGATGCCAGAGCGATACAACTCGTCCACCTAGGTTATTCATCAGATGGGTAGCAATTTACAACGCGCACGAATTATCACCTCTTCTAAAGTTAGACCTTTGGTTTCAAGAATGGCAAAATACACGTAGATGTATCCAAAGACAAGCACGCCGAAGAAGACAAACATTATCATTGGACCAATGCTGGCGAAGTGTTCAAACATCGAGAAATGTCCCAGAATCTTTGGCTGTAGTTTAGACTCACTGATCGACAATCCTTGGAGAGAAGAACGAGAGCATGAAGTTCCAGAACCAGTCTTGAACAGGCGTGAGTAGCGAATTCGAATAGCGAAAAGGGAGCAATCATACCTGTCGCACACCCGAAAGCAATTGATTTGGGGCGCACTCGAAGAGGGAAAGACTCTCTGAGGTACACCCACGGAGTAGATCCCCAGGTCGTGTTGAAGATGAACACTTGAAATACTGCAAAAGTAATGACAACGTTGCCCCCAGCTCTATTACGAGGAGTAAGTGCTGAAGTTGGCGTCCCAGGAGGCGCAAGGGTAGCATGCCCAACCACAGCAACCTAGCGGAAGTATCAGTCCAGCACAGTTTGCCAACGAATAATGTGCACGGACAATTAGTGCACTGACAGCTTGCGCAGACGCGCCAAGGAGCAGAGACTGGGAAAAATGTAAATTTCTGCTCTGATCGTTTAGTGGAAGAAGGAATACCTTTCGACAACCCCAAGTCTCGATGAAGTACAGCGCGGGGAGAGTTCCAACAACTGACACCGCTCCAAGAACCGTCTGGATGATATAAGGTGAAAGCCTGCCATTACATGAGCTAAACTGCATTAAGTGAAGAGATTTAAGACTCGCCCTGCACCTGCACTCTGAAAGAAGGTATCGCCATAGAAGTCTGTCGATAATAGCCATCAGAGGTCAAAACACAAAAGATCTTACAGTAAAAGTTCTGGCCATTAAGCTGCTGAATAATTTGAAGCATCATGCCATTGATTGTCCGACGCCACAGTGCATTTCTCGTGGAGAAGCATTCTAACCAAGTCGCTTTGCCACCTTCATTCTCTGCTCTGATAGCAAAATCGAGTTCCCTAACAGTCTCAATCACAAGAGGGTCGTTTTCTGGGACTCCGTTGAGTTCTGCAATGACCTTGCGCGCTTCGTCGCCTCGTCCAGTTCCGAGAAGGTGTCGGCTAATGAAGGTCAAATCAGTTTAAAATGAGAGGTTCTCAGAAGTTGCACGTACGGAGATTCTGGAAGGAAAAACATTCTAGACAAAATTATGATACCCCAGACCATTTGCAATCCGATAGGGAGTCGCCAGGATGCAGAGTTGTTGATTGTGTGACTTCCAAGTTCAAACACATAACTCAAAAATACGCTAGATAACAAGCGTTACCTATTGCTACGATGGAGGATGAAGATTTCACGAACCCCGAGATAATCTGGACTTGATAGATAGCCAAGATCGTATCACGAATAGATTTCGGTGCCGTTTCTCCGTTATATAGGGGCACAATAGCTGAATAGATGTAGTCAGATTCACAACGTCATATCCTGACATCAGCACCAACCTGACAATGAACCAGCACCTAAGCCTGCGATATAACGGCCTATGAGTAACTGAACAAGAGAGTATGTCGTGCTGGTTTGGATAGCCACGCCGACAGTGAAGATACCCGACCAGAACAGAATGGATCCACGGCGTCCCAGCCGATCAGATGTGAACGCTTGAGCGATGGCTCCACTTGAGGTATTGTCAGACCATATTAAAAGCAACGAGATATAATTTCCCCACCAGAATGTGCTACGATGAGTATGAATGTCAGCACAGAGTGGAATCAGATATCGCGGTCTTACCCAGCCGATAGAACAGAGACAATGATCGATTGTCTCGAACTTGACAGGTAGTACTGGCCATTCGTTCCTTCTTGGCCGAATTGGCGGATGAAATCTGGCATAATCAGACATCCCTGAAGTAGACGAAAAGTTCAAATATGCCGAGGACTGAGGAAGTATGAGTACATACGGAAATGACGCCCATATCATACCCAAACAAGAAGCCTATCACCGAGATTTGATTAAATGGATATTAATCTACTGTCCGTATAAGCAAAGAAATGGGAACCTTGCAGTTGCTAATAAATGACGTACATTTTCTATTCTGTGTATGACATCCGCGCACCTCCTGCAAGGAAGAGTTCAGTGAGCACAGGATAGTACTAGTGACGAGAGTGAACTGACCAAAAGCGATGAAAAATGGCGAGCAAGACCGCTCTACGTCTCGTTGGAACATCTCTTGTCATGATCTACTGGGACAAATGTCTGAGAAAAGGTGGTTGGAGAAGTCCTCCTGCTAAGCAAATATGCTTAAGTATAAATTCTGGATAAGCGGAGTAGAATATATTCACCCATTACGACGCATGACAGGGTAATGCGGTCCGGGATCAAAGAGAAGGAATTCTTTGATCTCCAAATGCAAAGCCCGACGCGCTTCCCTGTGCACAAACGAGGTGAGGGAAAGTTGAGACTGTTCTTTAGTTAAGAAATAGCCATAGAGTTTTCCAAGGTTTTAGCTGCATGCACAAGCAGCCACTTAGCTGGCCACTGTCATTTTGAACATTATTCAAAAGCGGATTGCTCTGCAACGCCGGCGCGAAGTTTGTGCGTCTGTCGGACTTCGGCACGTTTCGAGAATCGGCTGTATTTCTGACTCAACGCAGCCTGATGCTACAGCTCGTGAGCGCAGGTAATAGGGTCACTGGGCAAGATCCCTGCTGAACAAGCATACCAGTAAGTTAAAGCGGTCAAGGCATATGTCATCAAAGGAGTGCTAGTCCACTCCACTCAAGGCATGTGTTCTCAGCTTAGAAAGAAGTGTGTCCCGTAGCAACCACACTTAGTATTTCTAGCTATCGCCGCTAGTGCGCAAGCAAGCAACGTCAAATACTCCGAATCTACCAAACACAATCGTGTAAAGTCGTGTAATACAACCGCGTTGAATATTGCGGGCATCGGTCAGTTACGCCAACTTGCCTTGGTAGTCTATTAGACGATTATTAACATACACAATACACAACAAACCAGGCAATGACGCACCATGACCTCCTTGCCGCCCACCGTTTCTCAGCATAATGCGCAGCATGCTTTATGTCTGACCACATGAATAAGGGTATAACGAATGCCATGAGAGGGATCGCAATCTTCCAAAATCTGTGTGCGTGTATACGTCAGCCTCGCGTTTTGTGTCAGTAGATAGAATATGTACAGGGTGTCGGAATGGTGATTGACACTCCACATCGATGCAAAATTCATTCCCTATGCAATACGTTATACTCGGTGGGGTGAGTGAGATGACAGGAAACATACAAAGTAACCCGTAAGCAATGTCAGCGGGAGGAATATGATAGTTGCGAGGGTGAGGCGGCGCCTGATAGTTGACATCAACTCGAAGCATGCCGATGAAATAAAAAATGCACGCACATGACTACGTTCATCTCGTATGATTTCATCTGTCACTCACGTCAATCAAGACGAGAGTCGAGATAAAGCAAGTACATACATTGAACGTGTAGTTCATCAGGTTTTCTGTTATCCCTGCGAACATATCCATGCTTGTAAGAATATATTCCATATGATCGTGTACGTCCGCCTGCCACCACATCTCAACTCAGCCAAGACTGATACAAAGAGGTGAAAACAGGTCACGACGCACCAGGTATATTTTGCTCTTATCGGACATGAACCCCTTCACTTTTTCTCTGCTTTGCTCTTGCACCTCCTTCTCAGTAGGTGAGAGAAGTGCAGCACACCGGTCCTCGTCGTACCGCCGTAGCCCATAAATGACCGTCTTGAGGGGCCCAAGGGTCCGCTTATGCAGTATCAAATCACCAGAAAGAATGTGCACTAGTTTCAGGTCTGTCAACACAAGCAGAAACAGACGATGTGAATAATGCGCACGCCTTGTAACCACTTTCATATTCGGCTTCATCAACACATCGTATTCCAGTTGCAATATCTTCTCGTGGAATGCATCCACTACCTCAAGTGCAGAGTCCACAATGAGGTCAAGCAGACTTTGAACCAGTAGACTGGGGTCTGCAGATGCACGCAGCCCCGTGTCGGGCTGTCGGAGACGCGCCATGATGGGACCTGTGAAATGAATGAAATTGGACGGCATGACAGAGATTACTGTGCCTGTGTCAGGTAGAGTCAGCTATCATCATTCGAAACTGAGATGCAACTCCGACTCGAAGCATATACGTCAAAGCAAGAGCAAAAATGCGCACAAATTGCGATATATGCGTTGAAATAAAAGCATATAGTGACTCGGTAGCGAATGTTAGCTCAAAATCGGGATACATGGCACCATACATTAAGATACACGTGGCCCACCAAATGTGTGTACACTCCTATCGGCATGAATTGATACAAGACAAGACAAGTAGACTGAGAAGGAAAGACAGAACGTGGAAGAAACGAACACAATAATGAAATAACTAGGCAAATGAGTCCAGCACTCACCATCTCTCAATAAGAAAATTGATATCGGGTGGATGCAAACGTTCACACGGCCTGCCTTCTTTAGATCAGCGAGAGTCATATGAGCTTTCTCCCGGCGTTTTCGTGACTGCGCAGGGAGGATATCATGATCAATATTACTTTGGAACTGTATTGATTAGATGGAGATCAAAAAAGAGTAGAAAAGTACCATCGACAAAAGTACAAATCGAGACATCATGAATCGCGTTAAAGCAGGTTGGGGATGAAAAAGAAAATACAATGAACAAAAATGGAAAATGCGAGAGATACAACGCACCGCGCTCTCCTTCCGTGTAGCAGATGTCAGCGGGGTTAAGTCATTCTCCCTAGCCCTTGCTACACTCTCCATGTCAGCTTTCACTGACCTTTGGCTCCTGATAGTGCTTCCAAGTCGCCACGTTGCAGGCACACTGTCACCATACATCGTGTGATCTTCATCCCCAGCCTCTGCATGTAAGTTATCTTCCGTGAAGTACCCCTTCTCGTGGTAGTCTCCTGGTGTCATTGGACCTGGTGAGGAGCTCCGTAGTGGGTCTTCGTCCTCTGGTATGTAGGAGTGAGATGAAGAAGAGGAAGCGAGTGTGTGAGATAAGACATGGATAAAGAGGTGTTGAGCGTAGTAGTCCGTTTTGGAGCGCGTGTGTCCGTGTTTGTGCAATACATCTTCGATGGCGAGGGGATGAAGGCCTACGCACGCAGAATGATTATCAACACCTCGAATGAGGTGTCATGGCCATTTACATACCATACTTTAGGGCAAGTACACTCATCACATCCCAGCTGATGCCGCACACACTTATCCACCTCACCTTCACCCAAGACTCCCTCTTCGAACTTTTCTCATCTTTGAACATTTGTACAAAACGCTCATTATCCATCTTTTCAAAGCGGCTCCTCACGGTACTATAGTCGTTGATCTGGATCTCGCAGCGCTCGCGAATGTGCGCATAATGCAGGTATGAGGAGTGCCTGCGCGGGTCAACACCAGGTTCCGCACCGGCGAGACCGAAGCCCGAAAAGGAGGTTGATGTTCGGTGCATGGAAATTACTTTACGAACACATGCACGGAAGCGATCTTTGGGAGTTTGAAAATGTATGGCAGGAACACGTTCTGGCTGCAGTGAGGCCGGAAGTATTGACGAAGATGCACGTCGGCAAGACTGAACCACAGGCTCTTGGAAGGATCCATCGGAGGGTAAAGACAATTCGATATGAGCAGGAGATGCGGAACGCAATGCTGGACTTGGTGATGGCATAAATTCGTCCTCAAGGTCAGGCGTCAAGGAACGTCCGACAGAGTCCGTGAAACTGTTTTCGCGAGGCATGGCAAGCTGTAATCTTCGTCAGAATGAGTTTATCGTTCCCCAGTGGTATGTTCAATCGAGTTAGAACAAGCGTATGAAACACCGGTAGTGAAGGATAATTCGGCCCCAAAGTGATTTGAAGGGCTGCAGCCTGCAGGAGTAAATGGATTTCTGGAAGACGTTTTGAAAAGGATATGAGCTCACACTAAGTATATGAAACTAGAAGGTCTTGCATAGTTGCGCCCTGCCACCGACAAGAACGCTGAATCCACGTTTTTGTACGTACTCAGGCTTACAGACAAGTTCCTAGCAAATAAATGCAACGAGGCGCCTAGATTCTGGGCTCAGGTATTTTGCCGCATCACTGCCGCAACTTGCCGCACCACTAACGCATCACTGCCGCATCACACCGAAACCAAGATTCAACACTCGTTTC
>MU172338.1:201579-259302 GCA_016695485.1 Suillus hirtellus
ATCATAAATCATATTTAAGACCTTTGTGGACGACGTAGACATATTATATACGCATATAAGACACTTGTTGTGTAGGGTGCGGCACGGATGCGGCAGTGATGCGGCAAAATCCTAAGGCCCCTAGATTCTCGGTGATTAATGTACTTGTATTCATTTAACCGGCTAGCGATGAGATTCAATTATCTATCTCGGAATAGGGTAGGACTATTTCCACGTTTCCGCAGTGAGTCTTGTTCTTGTGTAGTTTCACTTCCCCAAGGCCAAATTGACCTTACTTGCCTCATCGAATCACGATGGTCACCCTCCTCATACACCACGATCACAGAAGTCACAAATGCTGCCACCAGATACAGCTGTATTCGCTCGTCATACGTCACAAGCGGATTACCGCACGGGGGATCTGAAACTAGGTTGCATTGCTGTTCTCGCTGATTTAGGAAGGTATCTGCAGGTTCCGTTCGGTTGTCTAGTGAAATATGTCGGTGCCATGCCCTCTCAGCAGGATCTGAAGCGAATACGCAACAACTTGACCAACAAAGAGAGCAAGATTCTCACCGACGACGAGAGTGGCCTGCGATGGACGGACTTTACCCCACCTGCCAAATCGAAAGGGTTCGAAGAGAATGTGTTCAAGCCCCTCGGTCGCATCATCTCTGAAATTTTGGCAGAAGTCCCGAATCGCAGAGTATCCTTCCTAGCGAACCCAAACGAAACACCCCTCTCACAGCGCAACAATACTTCCAGGCCTGATGGATACCTTGTACTTAGTGATAAACAACCTGAGGCCAAGATGCATTGGTTCGACATTGCCGTACCATTCGAGTTCAAGAAGGAACAGGATACCGAGTCTCTCCGAGACGTAAGTTCTTGCAGATCTTGTCGGCGTCCGCTCATAAAGCCTCTAGGATGAACAGAAAATAATCTGGAGCCTTCACAGTATCATGCGGGAGGATCCCTGTAGGCGGTTTGCATTCAGTATCACAATCGAGGACACGCAATTAAGACTGTGGCTCAGTAACCGTGCGTGCCTCGCAGTTACAGAACCTATCGACTTTTTGCAGGTACGCAAACGTATCACACTGTGTGTCAGGGTACTAACAGGCATGGTACATCTAGAACATCGATGGTGTTATCTCTCTCTTTTACGCTTTTGGATCTGCGTCTGCGTCTTCTACTAACAATGAGCTCGGATGGGACCCCACTGTCGAACGGATCCGTGACGGGAAGAAAATCCAATATGAATTCACTATCGGGGATGAAGTGTTCACCACGACCCGTGAACTTGCAACCTATGGCGCAGACTCTATGGTTGGGCGTGGAACTCGCGTGTACGAAGCCACGGACGCCGGGGGGGAGAAGGTTGCCATTAAAGATTCATGGAGAGAAGTTGAACGTCAATCAGAGGGCGAGATTCTAGAAAGCATCCTGGCTTCCTGTGCGGAGAAGCTGCAAGTGGAGGAGTTGGCGGATGCCGAGAGGTACTTTGTTGGAATCCGACTCTGGAAGGATGTCATAATCGACGATGCCCCAGACGTGACGCTGGACCCGCTGGTTGGAGAAGAGCAGAATCGTAGCTGGAAGTGGGTGTCTATCGATCTCCAGCCCATCCTCTCCGCAAGACCACATTTACCTAGCGCAGGCGATATACCCAACTCTGGTCGACTGTCTGCCTTTCTTCCCACACAATCGGGCGGTATTGCGCGAAATGACACCGGCATCCCACGCAGAGTCCATACTCGCACTGTCTTCAATGATGTTGGAGTCGCTGTTAAGGATGTCACCTCTTTGGCCGACAACCTGACTTGCTTGTCCGACGGACTTAAGGGTGAGCAAATCACTGTCACTCCTTTCCTCAGTCGCTCATCCAGCCTTAGCCCTGTATTATATGCACAAAGCAGGCTGGATTCATCGCGATTTCAGCGTCGGGAACGTAATTTGGGTCGGGGGTATAGGGAAATTGGGTGACTTCGAGTATGCAAAGAAGATAGATTCACAAACTTCTCACGATGTTCGAACGGTAAGAGTTTTTGAAGATGATCTCTTTCGCTGTTAACTCGTCGCCAGGGAACAATCCATTTCATGGCGGTGGAAGTAGAAAGACAGAAGTACCTTTTCCGCCCAACAACTTCTAACGTCCGACCAGTTGGTAGAAAACCTCATGATACAAGCCTCCCGTTCCGCCCTCCATTTCGCATGAATTTCCTGCACGACATCGAATCCGTATGGTGGGCTTTCACCTGGATCTTCTTTTATCACACGGACACAGACACAACAAACGCGAACCATTCCCTTGATGCACTACATGCTCAGTGGAAAAAATTCCAGCTGGCATTCCCTGGTACGGTCGGCAGCCCATCACGCCAGGACTTCTTCTCCTTTGTTGATGAACTTCAAACCGTCTGTGATGATGTCCTTTCAGAGACATGCCGTGATGTTGGCGATTGTATTCCTCATTTCGCAGGTGCTCTCCAACATGGTTATCGAAAGGCGGAGGCAAAATATCCCCTGCTAGCGCTTGACGGCACTCTTCTGAATGATATCCACAGACAAGCTGCAGAATATCTCGATGGTGCGCAACAGCGTGCTACTGGTATAGAACTTTGTCCGCTCCCCGACCTTTTGAAGCCGGAGAGGCCCAGACCGAGAGAAGAAACAACGCCTTCGCCAAAGAAGAAGCCTCGACACGATTGATTTTTTTATTGTTTGTATCAGAAAGAACCAGCTTGGCATCTCGTAAGTTTCGACCATGTGACTGCCACCTTGTTTTGTCCAAGTCGCAGATCTTACCTCTTTTGAGCAATACCAGATGCCCTTGCACTACGAAAACATGTGATAAGCGCTTGTGATAGATTTAGATATACCAGCCACCAGCACCTTTGAACATTTCAAAAGTTTATCCAATGTTTTTGACATTCCGCACACTGTACGCCGAAAGTCTTCACATTCTTTTTGATCAAATCACTGGGAGTTGCTGCGATGCGGAAAAGATTGTCGCGGTCTGGGTGAGTGACATGGACGTGGACAATCTCTCGATTCGGGGGTTTGTTCGCATCGGTCATGTTGTCGTCAAGATAGATATGGTGGTGAGTTGCGAACTCTAAGTACTATGTAAGGTAAGATATTAAACACTCGAGAACCGAGTCAGCTGCATACTTTGGGAGTTTGCAATTTCGGTACCGCTGCCGCTTCCTGGACTACTAGTTCCACTGTAGGCCTTAACAAGGTGTTTTACGTAGTCATTATCCGGCAGAATGACTTAGGAAGTGGAGCTACAGGATCATTTCGAAGACGATCGTGTTTACTGCCGATTGCAGTTACAGTGGTGATTGAGAATAAGAATACTATTTCCCAGTAGTGCTCAGGGCATCCATCTCCGGCACTCCGATGAAGGCAAGACTCAAATGAGAGAGCCACGCGGAGTCACGTGGTCACGTGATGGCGTTTACGATCGGAGTTTCATTATCTTGGGTGATGGCCCTATGGGCCACAGTAGCCTTAGCTTGGTAAAGCTGTGAGCCAATCCTAGCTATTTATCATCCACTTCAAACCAATACTTGGCCGTGGTGCTGTGACCCTCAAAGGCAATGCTTCCGCCGCCGCCGTCACCGCTGCGGCATGTCATCTATATAAGTGAGACACAGTACTCTGTCCTTTGAGAACTTCAACCATCCATGTCTATCATATCCTCTGAGAAGTCCCTCCAGCATTCGCGTGAGACGGTGGAAGATAGTCTCATTGAACTTGATGCGAAGGATCAGCGTGCATACGAGCACGCCAGGCACCAGACGAAGGAGCGGCAGGAACACGCGCTGATGAAAGAGCGCAAAGAGAGAGCGGCGGCGAGGGTACGAGCACCAGCGCTCAAGGAGGGGCACTTAAGCCGGGCTGCCAGGAAGGCCAGCATGGAGTTCTGGGATGGCGATGAGCCTGACCCTCGTACCCTCACTGGATCCGGTCGCCCTATCAATGTCGCACCAACGCCGAGAAACGAATCCGGTTTCTCTAAGATGGCGCTTGCGGATTTCGTGACGTTCAGGACCAAGAAACTATCCAAGGCGCAAGGTATGGTGCTGCAAGATCTCGTTTATGAAATGCTGACTCGAAGTTATGCGTAGATGTTGACTTTGAGATCCTCCCCCCTGTTCGTTCGGTCATTGCTCTTGACGACTTTGGACACGACATTGGGATTAATGAACCTTGGGAATTCATCTCTCTTGCCCCCGAATCGCCCGCTTGGAAGGGCCTGTCGTACGCTCAGGCTACTACTTTGATGCGTTAGATCATGCCATCGCGGTTGATATCTGATAAGTATCATACCACATCATACCACACCCATTACGACTTAGTTCTCTTATCAATTCATTAACATTACGAACTCACATTACACCTTCGAGTTCATCGTATCGTCTTGGTCCTCGTTATAATTTTACTTACTCTTACTGAACTGTGGGCGGTGTATCTGGACTTGTAGGATCAATTATAGGTATTTTATACACTTGCAGGAACATGTAGAGCTAGAAGGATTGGGCTTTACAAGAAAGTTTCAACTCGTTATCGGACAGACTGATTTGCTTCGATCATTTGGGGATACATCAGGGCGTAGTAGTTTACAGAAAGATCTGAATATGGGTTAGTTGAGCTCAGATATAAGGACGTTGCAAAAAAAAAGCGTCTGCAAGTCCAGCGGGCTTACAGAAAGCAGTGAAAATGAGTGAAATGGACACGGCCACCATATAATTTGATGGTGGTGATGTGCGGGTATTCATGAATGTACATTCTCTAGGTGAGTTTGCATCCGGTGATTTTAACTAGATATTCAAGGAGTGATTAGCAGTTTGACTCATGTTAAGTAACACGTGCAACACACCAGAACCATCAGGCTGCCCAATAGCGTACAACATCTCCATTGGGTGGAACGCGAAAGACGTATGCCTAGGGATATAAGGCGTCGGTGGTCGAGAGGGATACGCGTTGAGGCCCGTTGGTAGGCTAAGCGTGGAGAGTAACAATGAATCTGATATAGAGTGTATCATAAGCCGCTGGTGCCTAAAGTTGGCAGGAGTAAGAGCAGATGTTCTGCAGCCTAGTCAGCCAACCATTTTTCCTAAAACAGAATCGCACTTACGTGGCAAACACGCCCGTCTGTGAATGTACATCGAACGCAGACAAGCCCGTATGGTGTAAGTCCCAAGCCTGAATTGCTGTATCAGAGCCTCTCAAATCCCACAGACGGACTTCGCCAGCGAGGCTGCATTTATGTGAATCCCAGTACACACATTACACGGCTTCAGCTCACCTTCCAGACAAGAACTGACCGCTGATGCGCGGGTGGTATTTGACATTCTGTACCCATGAGTGATGGTCATGATACGATCTAACAATAGCGTCCTCTTCCTCTAGTCGACGATCGAAAACTTTGACCAAACCATCGGCAAAGCCAACAATGAATGTGGACGACGAGCCCTGATCAGATGTGATAGACGTCACAGGACTCTCGCAATTAGTTTCTAAATCCTTTGAAGTCATGAGTAATTAGTCCTCACTACGAGGTAGTGCCCTCTTACCAGGACTTGAGTCTCCGTGTGGGCATCCCATACACGGATGATACGAGAGTCGCCCCCAACCAGCAGCGTGCCACCCGATTGTTTCCAATCTAGCACAAGGCCACTACCCCTACGCACCCGGATCAACTCATGCAGTGCACGGAATGAGCTGACCATCTGGAGTGGACCTTGGTTCACTGTGGGGTCGTAATTCCGGTACAGACGCACGATGCCGTCGGCTACATAACTTATCAGTATTTGAGATTACGAAGAAGTTAAGTACGAACCTGCACCAGTCATGATGATCCCGCCCACATCCTGGTTAATTATTTGCAGCGATGTGATGCTCGTGCCTTTAGGATTACCATTGCAAAAGTGATTCAAGCGCTTGCGCTGTGTCCAATCCCACACACTGCGGTGTGATTGCGTCAATAGGGTCATTACAGCACAAGATAAATCACACGCGAACCTGATCATGTCGTTGTCATTTGCAATAACTAGGTGGGGGTCATACGCATGCATTGCCATGCACAAGGGATGACTGTTCACGTGCAGGTTGGCCACAGGACGATCCCATCTTGAACTCTCTGCGCAGCGTTGGCGTTGATTATCACATCGGGACATAGTACGCACCAGCAACTATTGCCTGTTTCTGCGTCTCTGTAATGACTTGCTCATTTCGCTGCTGCCTCCACACTTGGTAATTGTACTGTACGCTTCCTGGTTCGTCCGCCTCCGTTTGCTGCAAAGACAGAACAAAAGCACAATTAGTATCAACATTTAGGACCCACGGATATCACATTGCACGTACCCGCATCTGCGGCTCCGTAAAGTATTCGCAACACCAAGCAAAAAACGAGCTTTTCAAAGGCAGTACATCACGCAGTCCATTACCGGTCCCACAGCCAAGCGGCACATTGCTGACGTTCGAGTCCATAGAGAATGTACTTTCGCATGGACTGTTCAGGCCACCGCCGGCACTACCGCCTGCGTGACCGAGCCCCGACCCTGCGGAACGACGCCCATGTGCTCCTTCCCGACGTCGTGCTCGCAAACGCACCATATCTTCCTCAACAAGCGCTTCCATCACATGCGAAGGTAGGAAGGTCGCAGTCCCTGCAGTTGGTGACACCGGAGGCGAAGCCAAATCTCTTTCTTTATCCCTTGATGGTGTTGGCGGACGTGAATAGGGCGAAGCATACTGTGCAACGTTGAAGTTTGGTGATGGGGGACGGGATGCAGCAAGGACATCAGAGCGGGAGAGCGAGGAGGGTACAGGGCTTGGCGGGGCGCGTGCCTCATCGCTACTGGGGAAAGGGATACCCCCCGCAAGATGACGCAGCGTGTTTGCAAAAGATGACGTGCGCCGGAGTGTATTTGATGGACGGGATAATGATGGTGAGGGTGGGTGTGGTATCAGCGGTGATCCTTGTGCCGAGCTCACACGTGAGTGCATGCCATTTGCACCAGCGGGCTTGTGATCGACGGGTAGTGGGGGGACAAGGTTAAGTTTTGCAAAAGGTGATGCGAGGAGCAACGCAAAAATGTAGTCCATCACGGTCTGTGCGAGTGTCGCAACCTCGTGGTATGGGTCAATTGTCAACTCCATGAGTACCACAAAGATTGTAAAAAAGCTTGAGAGTAACACTCGGTTTTCTTCCCTCGAGCCTTCGTCATCGCCAAATCCGTCCAGCCATTCAGCGAGCGCCTGAGCTGTGACCTCCTCTTCCGCATGATGATGATGATGGGTTTGTGGTTCACCTGCGCGCCATCGCCGGTCTTCTTCCCAGTACATCCACGCGCAAACGACGAAGTGCCCGCGCCATTCGCGCACAAGGCAGCTGATGAGCACGAGTAACTCCTTACGCACCATTGGGCTTGCGTCATCCCTTACAGCAAGAGTGGCTCCAGTTGCAACAGCCACCTCCATCCTGAAGTGAATGCGCTCTTCAAGCTGGTACTGAGTCCCAGTCCCAGCGCCACCCTGACCTTTGCCCCCAGCCGCACCCATGAAAGTCGAGAGTGCGTATAGGACTGCACTTCTGACTTCAGGCGAGTCGTCAGACAGCATGAGAATGAGCTTGTCTTGAATCCCACGATCGACACCATACACTTTGACCTCATCATTGGAGTCCCATATTTGCGCAATACATAGCGCACTCCACTGCCTCAGCAGAAAGTCGCCCTCTTCCAGGCGCTCCGAGCAAGCGTCGAACACTCTTTCGCGCCAGCATGCCATCTGGCCGTTATAGAAGTCTCTTGCAACGGCACTGAGAATGAATGCGCACATAGCCTTGTGTTCACTGCTGTTAGGCAGCTCGTTGTCTTCCTGCGTCGCCAGCACATTCGCAAAGTACTTGAATCCCCCGGTATTGTATAGGTCGACTTGAACACTTGGATCTACTGCAAGGATGCGTGCCCATATGAAGATCAACACCGGACGCAGATCCTGGCCTGCGGCTTGCAGGAGCTTAGATATATATGGGAAGATTCCAATGGTGAGCACAAGGTTGACGGCCCAGGGTCCGAGGTCTACAAATTGGGAAAGAAGAATCAGGGCCCGAAGTCTATGGGGCTGCGAGAGCAGCACTTGCAGGACGATGGGGAGCTGATCGGGGGGTTTACGTGGGACAAGATCAGCATCAGGGGCAGTGATTCCATTTACAACGTCGGGCGTGTCACAGCGATCCCCGCCGTTCTGGAGAGGGAGTGACAGAGGACCACGCTTTGTCAGTGCAGAACCACCGCGTGAAATCCACACTTCGAACGCAGTAAGCTGATCGGTAAAGAAGCGGCTCGGGATATATTGATAGGGTTTCTCGGGGTTCGGAGCACCAGATGATCCGCGCTGACCACTGTGTCCCGAGCGCGCGCCTGTGCCGATAATGGGACTTGGGGGACTATTGGGCGCGCCTGGACTCTTCGCGAGAAGTTCAGGTAGCTGGCGTAGACATGTGTCCAGAGCTAAATCCCATGCGGCCCAGAGTTGGTGAGTGTTTGTGGCTGGAAGTGGAGGGTGTGTGTGTGGGGTGCAGTGGTAGTTCTTCATGATGCGCTCTGCGAGTAAGAAATTTCGGAAGAGACTTGCGATGAGGAGGTCGGAGCGGTACAGCCGCGTGAACACGTCCCGAGGGAACGTGGTCCACGCAATGGTGTCTGTTATGGCGGTGAAGATCCAGTTGAGCTCGCCAAGAGGTGTCCGACGGTCCTTGAGATCTCCTGGTAGCTGCATGACCATGTCGGGGGTGATGTTATTTGGTAGATGATGGGTCATGATAAAGTATCGCAGCGCGATGTCGATGGGGGAAGTTAGACATGACGTAAAAACGTCTGCTGGCAACTCCGGACATGTCGGAAGTTGCTCATGGGTAGCACACGCGGCGAGTTGAAGGGAGTTCATGTACGGCTGCATACCGTCTGCGTACCCCCCACGTGTGGTAAACGCATCCTGATCCCGACGTTCAGCGAAGGTGATGAAGTTGGAGAGCAAGTGCCCGGCAGCACTGCAATCCCAAATATATACGCCTGGACTACCGAGCCAAGTCTGGACCTCCATAAGCGAGACGGGAATGTATTGTGTGTAGTTCCGGTTAAAACACCAAAGCTCTCCGCTGGGGGTGGGCTTCGGAACGCCGTGACCATTGTAGTAAAAACAAACTGTTTCGTCTTTGGCCTGTTTACGAAGAGTGAGGCAGAAACGGCGGAGGTCCTCATAGGAGGGATCAAGAATGGGTTTGTAAGGGATCTTGAGACTCAGACCCTCAAACTGATGCTGAAGGTTAGAGCCGATGGCTTCGAGAGCCTTGTGAGATGGGAGGGAGTGAGGATTGACCCAGCATTCGAGCGCTGCACAGGGATTAGTCTTGATTATATCTGGGGGATCTACGTCAATGTTCAGACAGAGGACGAGAGCTGCATTTGCGGTCTTGAGCTTTCCGGGTGCACTTCCCCGCCATGGAAAGAGACGTGCTGAAGATGAACGAGGGGCAGGATTACCACATGTGAGATGACGCTTTGCAGACCAATATGGAATAATCGGAGTTGGGTCGGGCAATGTTGCATCTGATGCTGTTCGCAGTCCATGAGCACCATTTGTAGTGCGCGTCGACGATGGATCGGAAGTCGAGGCAGAACCCCAAGCGCGCTCCGTGAGGACATCCGAGCCCATTTCTGAATTCTGTCGCTCTCTGAACCCCAGGAGGTCTATAATTGCATCATGTAATGTAAATAAGAACGATGATTAAAGCAAACCTTGAACATTCCGACCGTTTTGCATGACAGTAGAAGTCGGTAGTGTGGTAATAGTACAGTCTGATTGATCTTGTCCGATCACCTTCGGTGGGTTCGTGGACTTGGTCCATGGACTTTTGAATTCGTAACCTACTCGCCACGTGACATGGACCACCTCGGCTACTTTGGCAAGACGCGTTTTAGTAGACTGGCACAATAATCTTTACCGTCACTTTCATTCGCTTTGTCTTTCATATTTTAGATGGACCCGCCAGTGGGTGCGCTCGTCGAAGTTTCGGCGGGGCGTGGAATAGTACGGTTTTCTGGCGCCACGTCTTTCTCGTCGGGCAAATGGATTGGTATTGAGCTTAATGAGCCCAAGGGCAAGAATGATGGAAGCCTCCAAGGTCTCACCTATTTTTCTTGCAAGCCAAACCATGGCGTATTCGTTCGTCCAAGCCAGGTCAAGGTAATTAATGCCGAGCCTGAACCACAGCCTCCTGTGAGTCCGTATAATTGTTTTACCAGAGCCACCCTGACCTGGCCTGTATTCATAGAAAACGCAAGTCGCTCGAACAGTCATGGGTCATCAACGTACCCCTAGCACTGGCGCTTCGCGTGCAGCATCACTGCGTTCAAATGGCGCATCAGGGTCTTCTTCCCGGTCGTCCAGTCCCGTGAAGGCCACGCCTTCAGCCTCTTCCGCCTCTGCCGTAGCTACCCCACGCAATTCCCGTCTCACGGCTGCCTCGTCGCCCGCGAAGCGCATTCCATCTTTAACTCTTCAACATCGTAAATCATTTCCCCGTCAACCATCCGCAGAATCCTCCACTCCTCAGAGCCCCGCCTTGCAGACCCCCAAGGTCGGGCCGTCCTCTTCACAGGAGGCTCTCGTCCAGGTGCAGAGAACGTCCTCCCCATTATCACTACCACCAAAGAATGCGGCTGTGGAGCCTCCACCTCCACCTTCGCCTGTCGCGCGCACGTTTCTGCAGCCCCCCGCACCAATCGACTCTCCATCTTTAAACGGTACGAAACTGATACCGTCACCTTCCATCTCTCGTGTCCCTTCGCATGAGCCTACATCACCCATAACCGTAAGTCCACGTGCATATACTCTATATTCACTCACTTCAATCAAATTTTAGCGTACCGAAGATTCTGCCGTGCATGCGAAAATACGCGTACTCGAAGCTAAACGCGCTGATGATGCTCGACACATCCGTGAGCTTGAAACTCGCCTCGCAGACGCCGAGTCTTTCGTTGCACTACGCCCCAAACTTCAAGCTAAACTACAATCCCTCCAATCTGAACTGATTGCAACGAAGCGTGCGTTAGCAGATGCAGAGCAGCTTGCGAGTTTGGGCGAGACAAGGGGTGCGGATTCACAAGAGCAACTGGAGATGGCGATGTTGGATAAGGAGGTCGCAGAGGAGAAGGCCGAATTAGCAGAACAGGAGTTGGAGGAGGTGAAGGAAAGGCTTGCTCGCGTTGAAGTGGAGTTGGATGTCATGAAGGAAGATGGTGGTTAGTATAATGTGTTGGGTTTGGGAGTTGGCTGACAGATTATTTCTTGTAGCCTCGGGCAGAGATGGTGATTCAAACGCTAAGACATCACTCGCATATATCCAGCTTGAGAAACAGAACGAGCGATTGAAGGAGGCGCTTATACGGTGTGTTATATTTGTTATGTTTTTATATCAAATTCTTCATGATTTATCCGCCGAAATAGCCTTCGCGACATGTCGCAGGAGACAGAACAAGAACAGCGCCGCCGCATAGCGGAGATGGAGAAAGACATCACGAGTATTG
Source organism: Suillus hirtellus (assembly GCA_016695485.1). Classification (NCBI taxonomy): domain Eukaryota; kingdom Fungi; phylum Basidiomycota; class Agaricomycetes; order Boletales; family Suillaceae; genus Suillus; species Suillus hirtellus. The sequence goes on from MU172338.1 coordinate 213,165, forward strand.
ATGACCTACAAGGCATGTCCCTCTAGTACCTGTCATCTTGATCGTCACCATTCTCTGCCTCCCTCTTCTCCCCTCGAACTTAATTCAAACTGACGTCACCAATAGCCCAATACGAACAAACACTAATTAAGCTTTCCAATGCGGAAACGCAAATATCATCGCTACAACAACAACTTGATGATGCACTAGGAGCAGAAGATCTGCTCGTGCAGCTTACAGAACGAAATTTATCGCTTTCGGAGGTGTGTATGATCTCTGCCCTTCCCTCTGGGAACGTTGCTTTTAACATATATATCTATCCTCCATCACACAATGTCACTCGTTCTCTGTTTCGTTTACACCTGCTCATCCTCCTCCCCAGAAAATCGAAGAACAGCGCGTCACGATCGAAGACCTCGAGGCCCTCAAGGAACTCACAGACGAACTCGAAGAGAACCACATTCAAGTTGAGCGTGAGCTTCGAGACGAAATTTTAGATCGCGAAAAGGACCTGAGAGAAGAGAAGGTCAGAGTTGGGTTACTTGAAGATATAGTATCGGACGCAGATGTGACGATCGCGAGGTTTAGGGAAGTTGTTGCAGATATGCAAGGGTGGGTTTCCTATTATTTCCGCTTGCTTCTTCAGTTGCTTGTCTTCGCGGGAGTCATGCTGATTCACTTACCAGCGAACTCGACTCCATGCGTTCAGCGACGCAAACAGCGCAGCACGAGTCTGCTACGGCTGCGCACCAGACGGCAACGATGATGTCGCTGAATTTGAAACTCCAATCCTCAGCTGCTAAAAACCAGGCAAGGGCAGTAGAGCTAGAGATCAAGAAGCTCGAGGCGAGGGAGAGGGGAGAATTGTTGGGAATTGTGCAGGTGGGCTTCATTTTTTGTTGTTTGGGAACATTACCCTCTTCTGTTCATTATCTTTGCTTTCCAACTTTCCTGTTCCTTTTCACCCTCTCCCCCGTTTCTTTCATCAGCTGCATTTATTTCTCGTCAAGCAGAAGCTGTGTGCAGGGCAATGCAAGTATGAAGTTGTGATCATGAAGCATTCCTACCTTACCGCGCTTCCGCTTTATGACTTCATTCGTCTGTCTCCTTTCGACCCCCATATTTCCTTCATTCTTCTTGTCCTGTCCGTTATTTTCTCATCACTCCCTTAGTCTTCTTGTGTTTCTGCACTTCCTCTAATCCCTCCTCAACTTGCACCTTATCTTCTCACTTTCTAGCCTTACCTACCTCAACAATACGTCGAGTCCGACAGCGACGCTACAAGTTGTTATCTCTTCTTCGCACGCCTGGGGTACAAAACCGACCTCATCAACACTATTGTGGGATTGGCTCATGGTCTACCAGACTCACTCAATGGTGTCGTCTCGGAAACGCTTGTTGGAATATGTGAAGTGCGTCGTGTTTCCTGACTTTCAACAGCGGCACTTGTAATATTTATTTACCAATAACAGATGCGCGGCCGTGCCGCGTCCTTTTCCACGCTCTGCAAACGTTTCGCTAGTATCCTCAGGCGGTGTGACCCTACATCGTTCCTCAATATCGGGCGAATATACCCTGAGATTGCCCCCATGGAGAAACGCATCGATCTACACATTGATCTTCTCCGACGGGATGAGTTTAGGGAGATGGAATTCGTCAGTGACGTGCTCAAGTGCGTTTAGTCTTCATTTCGATACCTCGCGACTTCCGTTACCCTGCCTTTTCATATCGACGAATGAGACAACACTTACTTCTGACATAGAATGCTAGCGCAATTCGATCACCTGGCAGAGACTTATTTCGATGGGTTCGAACAGGATCTGGGCGAGCGCGAACTCGGGTATGCACTTTCATTTGACCATGATCTCGATGTATTTGCCGCCTCGATCGGGCTCACGAAGACGTCCGTTGCTGTCATTCTCAATGACGAGGGTACGTGACACTGCCTCTGCCACAATATCGCTTACACAAACTACTCCACAGATATCGTCCTCGACATGGGTGGCTATGATCCCGAGGAAGAGCTCATCGACCCCTTGCAGAAACTCTTGGAAAAGTGTAAGAGCGCCAAGGTGCTGTCTAGGTAAGGTCGATTGTTGCGTTGCGGATATGAGCTGAGCGATTGGCAGGAAACTTACAAAGCGCCTCGATGATGTTATCCAGGAGTCTTCGGCACTCAAGTCACATCTCGTTCAGCAACTCAAGACTCTCAGCAACGCAGTTCCCGAACTAGTCAACTTTGGTATCTCTGTTAGTGTTTTCCCTCCCCTTTCTGAGGAAGACTGCTTATTTGAATGACTGCAGCTCGCCCAACAAGTAATTCCACACCTTAGCGACGCCCGTAGTGCCAAGGCTCCGTTTCAGCTTGCAACAGTGTTGTCGTACGCCAGGCAGACTGCAATGTCCACTGTCGCCAAGGACATGAAACCTGGGACCTCGTGCTTCGAGGCGGTTGGTGAAGCTATTGCCCAGTTATCAGCGGAGTGCAACAAGTTACTCCCTTTGGCGATGGAACCTGAGAACGTGTTCAAGAGTAAGCTTCTTTTAACTTTGATATCCGTCAAATATCATGCTAACGATGACCAAGTCTCTGGCACACCACCGTGGGTCCTACGAATTGAGGAAATCAGAGCCAGCATGGCTATCAATGCCGAAGCCGAGCAGAAAGCCGCACAGCTGCAGGAGGAAATACAAGGACTCGTACGGAGTCTCAAGACGAAAGACCAAGTGATACAGGAGTCGGGGGTGAAGATCGAGCACATGGAACGACGCATGGAAGCGGTCAAGAAGCAAGCGGATACCATCGGAGATCTTGAGATTGAGCTCTCGAAAGCGCGCAAGCAGGAACGTGCATACGAAGAGGCAATGGAGCAACTGCAGGCAGACCTGGATACGTTCGAGCAAGACAATGCAAAACTGAAGGCGTTGGTTGCTGGTTCGGAGCGACAAGGTATGTTTCTTTATATTGGGGTCAATTGTACGGTCTGATAACTTGCCGTGTCCAGCTGCTGGCACCCAACCTGTCGATTCAGAGAATGTCCCCATGGAGGGTAATGTGGAGACATCACACCTTCTGGAGCAGGTCCGTGCAGGTCTAGAGCCATCTTATCATTGTTGTTCTGACTCTCACATAGATCGAGGCTCTTCGTGGCACCGTCCGCTTCTTGCGCACAGAGAACTCATACCTCAAGGGACAGGACCTGCTCAAGGAAATACAAGCACTACCATATCTCCCAGAACCTATCAGTCGTGTACGTACACCTCCACTGGACCCCTCAGGACAATCCGACACAGACGAATCCGATACGGAACTTCCATCCGCTCCTCCTACCATTCGCTCGCTCGCCACAGAAACCAAGGTTCTCTACCGGGATGTCATCAAATTCTCCTCATCGCCTCGTGTTGTTAATCTATCCGCTCTTCATGCAAAGAGAGCGGAAAGTGATTGTAAAGGTGGGAAGATGTGGATGCGGAGGAAGGATAGTCCTGCTCAGCAAGTCCTTGATCGGAAAATAGAGGCCGAGAGACTTAGCAGGCGCGTCAGAGGCCTATTGGATCGTGCAAATGCGCTATGAGGGGTTTCATTAATACCTTACTTCATTTTTTATGTTACTCTACTAATATCAGGTTGTATACCCCTATGTATCACGAGGAGGCGATAAGGTATTAAACGTCATGTATATGGACAATCGATATGAGCATATAGACTGATAGCTTTTTATTCTTAGATCATCGCACGATGTTCAGTTGTAGGAAGCTCAGTGCATATACAGTGTCACCATGCAGGACTTCAGTTTGTTTGTATCAGTTAGGTTTTAAAGCCTTTGCCAAACAACTCATATGCAACTCATCAAGCAGCCTTTTCACCGCTAATCCCTCTAGTTATGGCTGATGAATTCGATCTCGAAGCACTCGTGCACTTGGAACAGACGTTGGCTTCATTATTTTTATAACTGCCAGGTCCCTCTGAAGAGCAAGTCTCAGGTTCTACGACGCCGGGTACACCGACGGCTTTGCGCACGGACGCATCCACGGCCTGATCGAAGGTCGAGCCCTGGGGCGCGAAAAAGGCTTCGAGATATGGGAAGAGATCGGTTTTTACGAGGGTTTCGCTAACACCTGGCAAGCGATATACGCAAAACACGGACGGGACGATCAGTGCGTTGACTCGTTTCTTCTCTCCCTGATGATTTCTGATTTCTGATCTCTGGTTTTTGCAGACGCGCGGTGCATCATATCAAGCATCTGCTTGATCTTGTGTCGCAGTTCCCACGGATAAATCCTTCTGCTGATGCGGTGGCTTCTGGTGCGATGGAAGAGATTGATATTTCGAAGCTGCAGCGCCAGATTCGATCGCGATATAAGGCGTTGTGCGCTTCGCTTGGTGTGAAGCCTACGTTGAGAGCGGTTGATGCTGAGTCTACTGAGGATGGTGGTGTTCAAAGCGTGGATCAGCAGAAACAGGTGTGGAAATTGGAAGAAGACGCGAAGAGACCGACGATGCAGGGGCTCAGTTTTTGAAGAAGAGGATTTTAGGATGTACCCGGGATCGCGCTTTCGCGCGCGAAAACATTTACATGTGGATATCCACCTTAAGGCAAGTTCACTTTTTCGTTGAATCTCAATGTTCCCTCATTCTCGCCAGATCACAGATGACAGCAGTAAATCGTATTAGGTGGCTTGGAAATTTATCCAAGTAAGCATAGGTAATACAGTGGAGACATTAAACGCTCGGATCTTTGTCCGAGAAATCATACTAGGTACTCGAGATATCTGATACACGCATGGGCAGTCGATAGCGGTGAAAAAAATGTTATACACTGGTGTCCTTCGAGTACGCAGAACCAAGAAAACGTCGGGTGAGTGGTATCACATTAATGGGAGCAGCAAGCGCCGTTCGAGCCGTTGGCGCCATTCGCTCCATTGAAGGCTGGCTTGCTCATCGGGTCATTTGTTCCTGGGACATCCATGCTCGGATTCTTCGTGAAGAAATTGTTAGGTTTGAACATCAAATTAACGTGCTCAACTGGCATGCTGAGGGAGGGTTAGGTGGCCGGACTCGTATATGCAGTGAGTGGTACTCACACAGGCCAATCCTCAGGGCGAGGAATGTGAGTCGTGCCTACGAAAGAGGTGGGGGTATATCGTTTATCCAATGACCAAAGAATGTGAGCAAGGGTACAACGCACCAACAGTCAGGTAGAGCACGATGTCCTCGTTCTCGATGCTTCCGTTTCCATCTTTGACCCATCTGCCAACAGAGTCCTCAGGCTCCTCACGCGTCTGAGGGACGTACTTTCCACTTGGCCACATCCTGCTACCATCTGCACCCTCCTTGTCTCTTACAACCCATAACGTCTTGTGAGCAAATGAAGCACGACGAGCAACCCAGGAGTCAGTATGCGCCATAAGTGGAAGCACACCTCCCTTCATCATGATAGCATAACTTGCATCCTTGCCTGATGACTCATGCGTCCTTGCCTTGTTGGTGATGCGCCAACGACGTTCGCGGGCCCAGTCGAAGTCGCGGGCGCCGTCTTGCACTTGAGACTTGAGCACCTTGTCCTTCACAACGAAACCGTTGCCTGCGAAGTTCTCTTTCGAGCCAGTGGGGGCGCTGAGAGGGACGATGTCGGACTCGACGACCGAGTTGTAGAGGCCATCGACCATCGGGTCGACTCGAACGGAGAACAGGTGCTGGTGGTTGTGTGCGTTGATACTTGGAGCGATAGTCGTACCGTAAGGGTTGGGTTCGTCTTGAGCAGCGACATACACCTGCAGAATTCCGGTAAGACGGATCTCAATTTCAATGTTACCGTCTTGATAGAAATGATAGTTCCAGATGTACTCTGATTGCAATGGAAACCTCAGCCACCACAAGCCAGATTTGTGTCCCAGTCAACATACCGTAATTTGCAAGGGTGCAGACCATGCTGACAACAAGACGCCTGCTGCGAACTGTCTGATGGCGGCCACCAGGACGATAGTCAGTGTGCTTCCAAAGAACACCAGCGTCTTCTTCGTGAATACAAATCGCATTCTTGATTATAAACGGAGTCCCAGAATGCGTGACATACGCGCCAGGCTGGAGGATGATCGGTAAGACATCATCACATGGAGTGACAATTATGGATACGTACGAGGTAGTGAATCTGTCCAAGGCAGTCACAGCCCAAGGAAAGCTCGTTTGCCATTGTCCCCATGCCGTATTCACCACTAGAAGAACTTGAGACACCCATCAACAATTGTTCGAGAGACTACCCACCTGTCGAAGGCAAATTTACGAGGATGAGGGAATTCCGGTGCACCATATGGAACAACCATCTCTGCAAGCGACAGACGATACATAATAGGACGAATTTCGCCGTCGTCGTTGTAGGTAATAGTCGAAAGCGCGATACCCTCACGATGGCTGAATCCTGCATGAATATCATCTCAGATAAACAACAAGGCTGAGTATCACAAATAACGAACCGATGTGCATCTTCCACTTTTGCCACTCGAGCACATTGCCATCCATCTTGAATGACACGCCCTCGGGCTGAAGAACGTGAAGAGGCTTGATATCATCACGAGGCTTGTGAGTCGGGTCCGCTTGGAGGAGATCCGGGAGGAAATCGAAAGACTTGACAGGGGGTGGAATGCGCTCTCGTTTTGACTCGGTGAAAGAGTCTTCGGACAATGGGCACGGCTCTGTACTCGAGACACCCAACTCTACAGAACCATCCTTGGCCCTTTTATAGGTTGGTGGGAAGTCAATCTGGATAACCTTCTCTGCGAGGGAGTCGATGACTACAACGAAATCCTGTAGTCACATATATTTAGTCGAGAAATTCAGCGAGTGAATAAAAAAACCAACCAATGGGTGGGCATAAAGGTTCTCATGCTCAGAATAACGAGCGAAGACGAAAGCTTGTTGCAAGCGAGTATGTTTCGGGAAGCGGTCATCATAGCCGATGGCCCAGCCGTCAGCATAGATTTGGTGGGGTTCCACTCCTACGATACAGTGAGCAGGATGCCAGGTCGCACCGAATCAGCACTTACCGACTTCTCTCGCAAGGGCTTGAACTGTGGCATCTCTGCGCACAACATGCTCGCAGAAAGCAAGCTCCTCGGGAGAAATTTGAGGTTCTGAGCCCTCTGCGACTAACTCGCAGGTATCGACGTTCCACGTGCCATCTTCAAGAGACAGGATAGCGTTAAAAGTACCCCTATATCATGATGAGTTGTCGTGCGATCACGATTATCGTGCAAAATCACTAACCCGTTGACGACGTCCAAGAACTAGGTGGTAGACCCGTAGCCGGTTAGAAAAAAAAGGAGTAGAATGTTAAATGGATTTCTATTACGTACATCACTTTCGGCTTTCCTGACGATCGGAGTGGGCGCTTCGGGCTGGGCGCCCGGTGTCAAAGGGATTCCTAGTGCCGCAAGAACGGCCCTCTTCGGAGGTGGGACAAGAGTGCAAGTGATGAAGCGGACTGCTTTGATTGGTGTATTTGCGGTAGTGTAAAGCCGGATCGCCAAAGACACTGCATTGATCTAGAAGAGGGAATGAGGACACGTTGAAGGCAGAAAGCCAATCAATGAGTACCTCATCTGGGGTCAGAGGGTCTAGGGGGTGTTTAAACTTGGTTGACTTTGTTGTGACGGGTGTGTATACCGTCGTAGCGGTTGCAGGAGAGGCTGAAGGAGCCATATTGAGGAGAGAACACGGAAGTATTGAGGCTGATAGGCTACTGGGGGTCGAAGTGTGCCCTTCTTATAGGTCAGTAATAAAAAAACTGTAATTATTAGGTTATAAGTGCTTATCATAAATACGAGAGTAAATGGGCACGATGCAACCTGCAAGGAGGACCGAAACGTGTCTTTGATAAGATATGACTGAGAATATTTTGATAAGGCGAACTAAGTGGCGAGAGTGTGGGTTTCAGAGAAGGCGCACCACACTAAACCGGATTCAAACCGGTTACCATGAATCTCATTATGAATTGGAGCGACTCGTCTGAACACTCAAGCTTCAAGCTTCATTCATGGTCAAACATGATTACCAGGTTCAAAGAATAACACAACTGAAGAACTGGTTGGCTCGGATAAGAGCTATCAAGCAGGAACAAATGTAGGTCTCGTGAGCGGTGCTAAGATAGTGGATATCCTGAAGAAGAACTCGGACATGGACCTAGAGAAGTATAGGAAGAGGTATGTTGGTATCCCGGTTTCCCAATCCGTGAGCTTGACCGAATCACATGCGAGACGAGGTGCGGGCGTGAGACGCCACAGAATTGATGCCTACACGGTCATGATAACCAAGCCTATCTGGCGCAAGATGGTCATAACCAAAACCAAGGAAAAGCTCGCCAACACATAAGACCATAAGGCAAGGCTTTGTTCTACCATGCCTCTGCAGGCCCTCTGATCAGGGGCATAATGCTGAAATCTGATGGGCCTGTCAAAGCCTCAAAGACTGAAGTCATGTGAGTGCCGTAGTATGCGGAAGCCGCTTAATTCCCCATCTTTACGTTGGACATTTTTACAGGACCCGGTTGATCAACGCCTCTCGAGGAAGGCGCTCCGTGTCATAATCAGCTGGGTACAGATGTGTACCCGGGACTCCGGATAACGACGAGCCTCGAGGACTAAAGCGACGGCAGGGTGAATCAATTAGATGGCGATGCTGAGCAAGAAACACTAGCAGGGGCGAATCCAGTAAGAGTTACCAGAGCTAACCTGCGCTCCAGAACGTGACTTCTTGTTATCTTGAAACCTGTTATGAGCAACAATCTTCCGTGTATAGCGGAAGTGAATAAATGTCTTCTATCTCTTCGATAACAAGCGGTGACCTTCAGAGCTTCCGGTCAGTTGGAGCCGCGTGCTCGGCACACAAAATAAAGCCAGAATGTTTACGCGACTAAGTTGGCGTGTTATATCGACCATGACGTAATATACCAAATTAGGATCCCATTTACGCGCCGACACTTGATCTGATTATCACCGGTACTCTCTGGAACAGTTTTAAACCAAAGGCTGCTGAAGGCCTTAGAACTACTCCATGTCCACCAGGTCTTAACAGACCATTCACAATCTTTTGGCGCTCATCAGTTTAGCGATTATGTCATTACTTCACTGGCTACGCCTATCCTACCCGACGACTCCCTGACCCTAGTACGTTTTAAAAAGTGACTTAACTTCAAGAGGAAGATACACAAGTACACGTGGGCCCCTATACGTACGTAGTCCCCTACGAGAGCACTGCCAGTCGATGCGAGCGGCGGCTGGCGACATCTCTGTTGAAATGCAAGGATGTAAGGAAGGCTTTGCATTCACCCTGACCGTTGGACGAACTCAACAAATTGAATGATGACAATCGTATGCACCGCTTCTCGTTTCGGTGTCCTTTCACAAATCCACTTGTATCTAGCTCAATCCTCCTTTCTGTTTTGCCCATCCTTCACGCCACCCACGCTTTCATACCTGTCCCTGTTTATGAGAACTCCAGGTAACTTTCGTAGAGCCAGTCAATTAATTCTCCTCAGTATTTAACATTTCTCGCATACTCCATTTAGCTACCCAAGTCCACCGATGTTTCTCCGTGTCTTATCCTGCCCTTATCATTCCATTCCATTCCCCGTCAAACTCTCGTAGTCTTATTCAAGACCAAGAATGAAGAGGGATAACCGATATCGACGATAATATCGGATAGTCATAGGTGGAAAAAATGCTTGATCAAGGGTCATGCCTTCACACCGCCATGAATCTATTGGTGAGATTTGCGAGACTCTACAAGATCGTTGATGCACATTCCTTGCGGCAGGGGACTGAAGAATGTGGGATCGTTTGTTGATCAAAGTCGACAATCATTCCTACACGCCAACTTAACCTTTCGAAGGATTGTTTACATGTCGAATACGCGAACTGCATGTGAGATTTGCCTGAGATAATGTGATTTTGAAGCTGAAGCTGAAGCTTGAAGCTTTGAAGTCGGAGCCGTTTCTGCGTATCTATCTTGGCCCACTGTTGAGTGCATGGTGCAAGGAATAAGCGCGAGCGTTTAATAAGCTTGTATTCAATGAGCAAATCGCAAGTACAGTGAACGTAGTTGATCAAGACCGTGAGAAATATTGTCCAAAGAAAGTATTCCTAATTCTTGATTAAGTTGGTGAAAAGAGAGCTGACTAGCGACAGGCTACTTGTTCCATCTAGTTTCCAAGTTCATCCTGACCGTCGCAGACGATGTCGAAGCAGGACACTTTGTCGTCGGAAATGGATTTCATTTCCCAGGACGATGCCACACCGTTACATGGCGTGCAAGTCGAGTCCATAGAGTTCACTACCCAGGTCATAACGTCCTCGGCTACTACTAATTCCTCCACTGGACTTTCATCCTCATGCGACCTTTTACCTTCGGAGGCGAGCCAAAAGAAAAAGAAGAAGAAAAAATCAAAGAAGCCAAAGACTCGTGAGGCTATTGATCCTCCGGCAAAATCACGGGCATCCCCTTCACCTGACTTCGAGCGTGCTTCCGTGCTTTGTATTAGTAGAAACAAGCATTGGAAATATATCAGCTCTTACCACGTAACTGTGCTCTCTATCTCATTGAGGCTGCGGAACTGATCTTTCGCGTACTATACCAGGGCCCGTGGCTGCAACTTCCATTGGAATTGCTGGAATCGTTGCTTGTCCTCAATCTTGACCCTGCCACCCTGTCTTCGTCAGAAACGCAGCTTCCTGCTCTTGCTTATTCGTCCCAGACTTCACTTGGAAACATCCAGTCACGACCGACGCCACGTCCTCGCGACCGTGACCGCGACCGCATATTGTATTCACTCAAGGATAATACTCCTCCGGAATCACCAGGCAATACTTTGACCACATTACCAACGCCGTATATTCCGACCTCGCAGTTAGTTGCGTTTCCCCTGCCTGCTCCGGGTAAAGCGACTCCGCCACCCATTGACCCTGGCGTTTTTCGGAACGTTGCAGCGATTCGGAGGCTCATTGATGAGGCTTCTGAACTTTCCGTACGCGCATCCTCTGGTCTCTCGGCTGTTGCTGCTGGCTCTATACGTACACCAATCAATAATTCCTGGGCTACAGCTCAAGGGCTGGGCTTTGACGGCTCCAATAACATCGGCGGTGGCAGGAATGTCGCTATGAGCGCAATGCGCATACATAGGCTTAGAGCCCTTGCTGTTCAGAAGCTTGCGGCCGCTTATAAGGCGGATGAAATTGCCAGTAGCGTCATGGTGATGCAAGGAGGGAGCGTATTTGATGATATCGCTGAGAAAGTTCTCAAGTATGGTATGTTCAGGAGGCCCCATCATTTTTTTTCATTGGGGCGCAGCGCTAATGATGCGACTCACACGCAGATCCTAACGACGCTGATGCACGATATGTTCATTTCTTCCATGAAAAAATCCCCTCCCGGTTCGTGCAACGCGTATATAATTCTTTGCCTGACTTTTTAAATTCAGTTCTAATAGGCAACTTGCGGACTCCACATCAACGCAAGTGCTTGATGAATTGATTGTAGCCTATCCTCAGCGCCTGGAATATCATCGGACGCGTGGAATAGTCCACTGTTTCCGCGACGAGTATTCTTTGGCGACAAAAGACTTTACTCATGCGCTACGAGAGTCCCGTGCGGCGAGAAAAGCGCGTACCGCACATCAAGATTTAATATCTTCCCGCGAGCTTCGAGGGAAAGCTACTAAAAAGAAAAAGAGCTCCAATAAAATTCACGGACAGGCGCCCCCTAGTGGTACTAGTGCCGCTGCGAATGGGACTAATATCGAAGGAATCAATGGGGAGCCATTACTCTTACATCCTTCGGTTTTGCCAGATGCACCAGACCCTATCGAACCACAGTTATTATTTTTGAGGGGCGCAGCGTATTTGCAGCATGCCGTGTACCTCATTGAATCTGCCGTATTGCGGCTCGAGGGGGTCAGCAAGGTCAATTCATCCCTTGATGGAGCTGAGATGCGCCTTTGCTACCTCTCTAATGGCCGCTATGGGGGAGTCGAGATGGGGAATCCTGACGGACCGCTGGGACGCAGTGATGGCCCCAAAGCCCAGGCGTACCGGCAAGTTCTGGCGAACGACGCGTTTCGTGAAAATATCCACTCCCTCCTGAAGAAGAGCTTGCGTGATCATGAACGCTTCCTCTCTCATTTTGACACTCTAGAAGGTCCTGCGCCAATGCAAGCAGATCTGGCCAAAAGGGTGGAGGTCGCCTTCCTTTTAACTGAGCTGGTGCGCCCAAATATTCATACGTCAACCGCGACTGGCCTCGCACACGTCGACTCTATTCTCCCGCCAATGTTCACCACCTATCATCCCTTACTCGTGGAGTCCCACTTCAGTATCCTTATTTGCCAACTTATGCTCGCCGAGTTACCCACTCTCCTTGCCACTTTCTCGCGGACTGCAGTTGTTGTAGACGGGCTGGAGGGATACCCTGTGTTTCTACCTCCACGTTCGATGGCTCAAGCCGAGTTTATCGAGGTCCTCGAACGCCTTGCTAGTGGGTGGATGTCCGGTGTACAACCTCATTCATACATACAGGGTAAGAAGGCGACAAACCGGCTTGTAATTGAACCTCCACCGCCCCCTTCACCGCCGATGTCTTCGACCGATACTATATCCACGTCTTCTGCAGACGCAGAATTCTATTCTGCTTTCACATCTTTTTCAAACACATGCCAAATCCCGTCGGGTTCCTCATTGCCCACCAACGGACGAAATACCCCTTCTAGTACATTCAGTGGGAGTCGTGAGGATCTTCTAGAGGCATTGGATTGTGCCAGAATTTTGCTTGTTCCTGTAGCTGCAAGGCAAAAGGAACGTGCTGAGAAGGCAGCAGCGGAGAAAATCAAAGCTGGGAACAAAAAGAAGCCGTTAAATTTCAACATACCGCTGCACGGCCCACGAGTGGAAATCATCCTTGCGTGGTTTGCAGCCGTTCATCTTGTTGAATTGGAGAGCGTTGCTTGATATCAATCACACCTGTGGCGGAGTCTTGGTTTTTGATGGAGAGACGGTGTATTTCTTGGTCAGGCACACGCCGTAGTCTACCGAGATGCTAACTCGATCTATTAGTATGAAATGGATTCTCTTTGACGCGCGTAAAATGACAGTGTTTGTATCACGAGTGCTGGATCGCCCACGGTTGAGATGAAACGCCACAGCATCGAGAAAAATGCATGTATACCGCACGACTAACACATCTCAGTGTTCCTTCTTTTCCTCAACTGTGCTAAAATCGCGCAATTCCTGTCTAGCCTCCTTTATGAAATGATCGAGATAACCAAGTATCCACGGTGTGGCTAGAGCCGCACAGGCCAGAACGGGGATAAGGAAACACGCAGCAGGAACGAGAGAAGCCGGTATAACGCCAAGATAGAGTTGTTCGAGAACGAGAATGAATGATATCGGTCGAGCAGCCGAAACAGGGAGATCAGGTGTGGGTGTGGGTGTGCGTATGCCAGTATCAACGACTCGTATCCTGGCGTACTTGAGGCGAGTAGTGGATAAACCCGTGCGCGATAAATGCGGCGTAGTGATGGAAGCATCGTCTATCGCTGACTGTTGCGGTAGTCTAGACAAACGGGTCAAGATCGCCTGAGGACTGTGGATTTCAAGCAAAAAATCCGCGGGGGACTGTAATAGCGACGCACTGTGAATTGGGGGATTGGGATTTGGAATGAAAAAGCGTGCGACGTACGGAAGCAGGCCAGGATAGACGTAGCGTAAACTTTGAATAGGACATCCAGTTTTCATCATCAAGATCTAGCGCTACCCAGAGCTCATGAAGGCATGAGAAGGGGTTCGCCGGATCAATGCCTGTCTCTGACTCGCATACCTGCTGCAAAGGCGTGTCGAGTAGAGGGGGATCTACGTTCCAATACCCCTGATTATTTTTGTAATTCAAAACTGGCCTGCACGCAGGACTGCGTCAAGACACCAGGAGCTGCTCCAAGCATCGTGTTCGAACTTACCAACTGTCAACCGTGGTAGACGAGAAGTCGACATTGCTTTCTTCAGCGGCAAGGAAGTTGATAATTTCCGTGTTGGCGATGACTTCCTCGCAAATGAATAGCACAATAAGGGGCAGGGTAATGAAGGGGTGAAGCATGAGAGCAAACATTTACAATTCACGCTGGTTGGATGATTACGGTCCCATTTAGAGTATTTGCCTCCGCTTGCACAGTGAGGATGGAGTCAGAGACGGGATTACGAGACCACTTATCAACTTCGATTTGATTCACAGTACGGCGCAATTGAAACGCGGAAAGTAAAGACGTATGTAAGATATGACTACCATGTACAACTGAGGGAGACTAAAAAACTTGCTTTGGCCAGACCAGGCAAAACTATCATAATTGGTTTATCAAAAAGGATGTTAAGGTACGCAGATAGTGATTTGCAATAGGTAAGGCGGTAATGCCGGTTGAAAATGAAAAAAAGTATAGTAGAAGAATAGAAAGTGATTATCTGTGACGAAACCATGTGGATATGGCATGTGAAGGAACGCAGACAACACGAGGGCTAGATACGAAGTATCCGGTTATAGCCTGTAGACCTTCACTGGTCATGTAGAACTTACCATGTTACAGTGTCATGCGGGCAACGCCGTTGAGGAGATTATCCATGACGTCTCGGACTGCCCTGAACTTCGTCACACCGCAACGCTCACTCTCAATGTGCTGGCACAACCCACTAAGGGAGACGAAATGTTTCCGGCAGGTATCGAGAGGGCATCGATAGACCTTCTCCTGGTGGCGAGGGCTATCCAAGTGACGGTTCAAGTCCATCAACGCCCGGTACTGCGTGTGACAAAGAACACATTCATAGGCCTGCCCGTTCCACGACTGCTCTGTAGCGATAAGCTTAATGTTGGCACGTTCGCCAGCAGTGATGAGTCGCGCTGGGTTGGTAATCACGTTAGAGCGATCATTGGCGCGGACCCAGTTGTCAACGACGCGTCGGTTGACGCCTGATTGGCATGAGCCGGATTCAAGATGGAGAATGAGTGCAGACTTGTTGATGAACCCCAAGCCACATCCGTTGAAGGGGCAGATAGTGTCTTTAGGGCGGTGTGTACTAGAATTCAAATGCTAGTCCGTCTAGGTCAGGTTTTGCGCAGGTCGAAGAATGAAGTGAAACTTACAGAGTGAAGGTTACTTGGAGTCTGGAAGAGTCTTTTGCACAGAACACAATACACGTTGGCGTGACTCTGCCGATTATGCTCGTGCAAGCCTAATTCGTTCTTGAAGACTCTGTCACAAGAACCACAGTAAGCGTGCTCATAATTGTAATGATCCTGTAGCTCCGATGAGGAGTCGAAATGGATGTTGCAATACTGGCAGTAGTGATGGCGGCGGCTCTGAACGTAATGTTCTTTGAGTCCTAGCCGAGACTCAAAGTCTTGTTGACAACGAAAGCATTCCCAGTGATTGGGGGAGTCTGTGAGATGCTGGTGATAAGCAGACCGGGAGTTGAAAGAGCGGTCACAGCGAGAACAGTAAGCCATCTTCTGGATAGCTATACTGGAAATATCTGAGTTATAGGCGTGTTAGTAGTACCTCAAGAACTTATAGTGACTCTGTCGTCGTAATGACTCCCAATGGTTCTTGAAGAACGACAAAAGGTTGAGTGACTCGACTCAGACGCGAGTCGCACTGGCATTTATAGTAGTGGTGCAAGGGGTCCCAGACGCGTCGGCGTCAAACAAACGTCAATTCTGCCACCACTAAACTACTTGAGCTAAACGTCACACTCAATCCGCTCGCCATGTATTCTGCTTCCGCGCAAAAAGCCAAGAGACGCACGCATACACGTCCCGAGCTTACCGATGAACAAAAACAAGAGATAAAAGAGGCCTTTGAACTGTTCGACACGGACAAGGATGGCTCGCTGGATTATCACGAGCTCAAGGTCGCGATGCGCGCTCTCGGCTTTGACATGAAGAAAGCAGAGGTATTGAAGATACTACGAGATCACGACAAGAGCGGTCATGGTCTAATCGACTTTGAGGATTTTGCAAAAATCAGTTGAGTAGTTCAGCTCCATTAATTCTACTCAAGCGATGAGTCCGCGCCAGATCCCCAACACGCGTCTCATGTTTACATGATTGGATCTCCATAAAATAGGATCTCTCACGCCTACAGCGCCTTCTCTCGTGATTGCGCGCCCTTTTTGCTAACGTTGTTTACCTAGTGAGCGAACGGATCCTGGCGCGAGATCCGATGGATGAAATCCGCCGAGCCTTCCAATTGTTCGATGATGACAACACAGGAAAAATTAGTCTGCGGAATCTTCGACGTGTCGCAAAAGAGATCGGTGACCGATTGGAAGATGATGAATTGTGAGTAAACCCCATTCATTCTCGTTTTGGGGTGCAAGGTCTGCGAGAGGCACCTAGGCACTTCGTCCCAGTAACCCTTTTTCGTGCTGGTTACTGCATCGGCTCCCTTCTTTTGCATTTCCGCTTTTTCTTCACCGCCGTTTGGCAGTGACTGATTTGTTTCGTTCGTGATGTTCCTAATTTGCTCACCCCTCGTTCTTCCATTTCGCAGGCAAGCAATGATAGATGAATTTGACCTCGACCAGGATGGAGAGATTAACGAACAAGAGTTTTTCGCCATCATGACAGATGATGCATAGCTCTCTTCCTTGATGGTTGTCACCTCTTCCTATTTTCTCGAGTTGTATACTGTTATACCCGCTCTGGCTGGTTATTATCTATTAACTCCCAATTGTCTAGTAATATATTGCGATTGTTCTCTGTCTGGAACATTCACGAATTTCGTCCTGTGAGTCATTTTCTAACCAAGAAAGGCGCCCTCTTATTCGTAATATAAACAGCTGTGCCATATTCATTTGAATCCCTCGTGTAATTGTACAGCTACCGGCTGATATGTAATACGCCGCTGAGTTATGTCTATTCTATGAATCCTTGTGACGCGGCCCTGGTCTCCACTGCGAACCACGATCGGGAGCCGTAAAACTTGAGAGGCGCCAAGAAGAAGCTAACAGGCTGCCGGACGGCGCAACCTGAATTGATGGCACATAAAAACACATGCATTTATTGTCCACTCGTGGCTACATAGCCTTGATCATAGGGCCTATAATTCCCCAAAGAAGACTAAGAAAATAATAAAACCCGTAAAACAAATCCCCAAAATAAACACACGAGTAAAATACTTTACAACCATAACGTATGGCTACATACGCAGACTGGCGTTAGGATACGACTGAGAATGATGAGAGGTAAATAAAAATGCTGTCCATGATAGTGCAAGCGATGAGTGATAAGGATACAGCGTGGCGATGGAATGCAGGGATAAGATACAACAGGATTGGCATGGGCATTGAATTTTCGTGGCAGCGTCGGCAGATGTCAAGAAAACGTTCGTCAAGGATTGCATATAATCGGCGCATAGTGGGCGCAGTCTTCCGCGGCGAACAAAGACTGCTTTACGGATAGAACAAGAGCTCCGGGTAACTGAGAGGCGAGAGCGTGTGGCGACGATAGCGACATACTAGCCGTCGACATGGAGATGATGCGAAGGAGTGGGGCGAGAGCCACGAGAATGTAGGTGCTTTGAAAGTGGCGATGACATGACAGAGAAGCGAGTGGCAGACATAAGCTGACCAAGACGACGTGCGACAATCAGGACGCATTGTAACATGGAGCCGGTCAATGCAAACATGGAAGGAACAAGAAAATGAGGGTCATCAAATGAATTTCGGGTGATGAGCCGGGATCGAGAGATGGAAAGAGTCGTAGAGCGAGTAGGAGAAAGAGAAAGGGTGGGTCGAAGAACAATGACGCAATGGCCAGACCTGGCGAAAAGCCGACTACACCGCAGAAGAATACATGGAGAACGCGTAAGTCCTGCGCGTCCGGGATTCCGAACCAACGACAAACCTGAAGCCGTTGTCGAAATCACGGTGGATGCAATTAGATGTCATCCACCATACCCATCCTTTCCATCAACTTGGGAAGATCCTTATGGACTTTCATGTGCTGGCCTAGGTTATCGTGCCGACTGAACTCCTTTCCACAATCAGGGTATGGACATCTATGCGCTACCGTTGTTGATAAGAACGATGGAATAGACGGTAGAAAATTTTAACTTACGCTTTTCATTGGTGTGGATGCTCCTGATGTGTCGTTTCAGGTGCTCTCCTCTTGCGAAACACTTGCCACAACCGCTAATGTCACACAAATAGATCCGACTTCCGAGGGGGTCACTATACCCTCGGGCCCGACCGCTGCCGCCGGCATTATTCACGGTCGGCACGCGACGACCCCTCGACTTCTTCGTGAGGTTAGGGACTGGAACGGGAACAGGGAGGGACCGTGCGTTCTTGCGAGACTTTCCTACCTGAGATGACAAGCCTGGCGTCAAAGTGGAGGCAGCAATAAGAGGTGACTTCGCAGCACGCTTTGGTGCAGGCTGTGGGAGTCCTGAGCCATAGGGATGGTACCGCGCCGAATTCCTGCCGGAAAAAGATCGAGAACGTAAGCTTCGCGTGTTCTTTGACGTTGTTCGCATGTGGGGTACGAAGTCGCCGTCTCCATCATCATCCTGTACTTCTTCCGCGCCGTAATCATCGTCGTTGTCAAGGCCAACTTCATCAACACCATCTGCGTCTTCTTCGTCGTCCAAACTGAAATCGTCGCCTCTCTCGCAAAGGAAAGTCTCACCAGACTGTTGCATGAAGCCCTGTGGCATGAAGTGACGCTTCCCTGAACTATGTCCACCATTGGAGCTGGACCCATGGTGATTAAAAGCTGCAATGTCTGGCTCGCCTTCAGCATCCTCATCCTCAGGTTCCGGTAGGTCCGTGAACCCCATCACGGGTGATACCTCTGCAGGTCGCACAGTTCTCTGCTCCTGCAAACCCTGTGTCTGAACTCTCAAAGCCTGTCGTTGCTGTTCCTGTTCCTGGCACGTGCGCTCACAATCGCTGACAATGGATGATCCAAGATACGCTTGTCGCGGAACAGGCGCAGGCAGTACAGGCATGCTCATCGATGACAACGAATTGCTTTGGCTTGGTATATAGCGCATTACCAATTCCGATATACCAGTGTTGTGCTGCCCAATTGGGGGTGAGCCTGATGCTGAGGACGTCAGGTACAAGGGTCCAAACATTCGACGAGTACGCACCTGTCTCAAAAAGACCATCATAGATTGTCAAGTTGGTGGGCGAGTTGGAGATATCAGCTGGTGGGCTATAAGAAGCTACAAGGTCGGTAATGCTTTCTACTTTGATGTTCTGACGAGGCTGCTGGTAGCAGGCATGCAAAGCTGGGGGGACCGAAGCCGGGAAAGCATGATAAGAGCTTGTGGCCGCCTGCGGCTGGTATGCAGCATCAAAATCCTGTGGATAAGAGTGTGCATCGCTCCCCACAGGATGGGTGAGATGAGCTGCGGGTGTAGGAGGAGAACCATACAAGGAGTTGCTGTATTGCTGAGGATCCGTTTCCTGCTGCGGTGGAGGACACAACGGTTGAAATTTCTTCGCTTCAGGTGAATAAGAATACCCCATTGCGACTGACAAGGGCATGGGCAGCGGCGCTGCGACAGGCTGCTTATACACCTCTGGGTTCTCGGCTACATACCCCGATAGGAATGCCCGTGGAGCGTGCGGGAACAAGTATCCAGTAGCGACCAGGTCATCGGTCATGATGTAGGGATAATAATCATCACCAACAACATGCGATGTGTCGTTCTCCATCGAATCAATGGGAGGTTCGGGAAGCGGGCTCTCGTTGGCCGAGGATGAAGAGAGCGGAGATTCAGCGGAAGCGGCTGAACTGTCCGACGGGAATGGGCTATAGTCTGGGAGTGGCTGGGGATACGACGACTGCTGTGCGAGAGAGTAGTATGAATTGAAACGAATAGAGGGGGAGAAATGGCCAAGACTAGGACTAGAACTAGAATGTGAATGCGTGCGAGCGTAATACGGGGAGCTTGTCATGTTGACAGCCGCCGAACGTCCAGACTGTTGTCGTGGGGCTGGCTGATGGGGGAAAGGATAAGGAGCAGAGTCGAAATAAGAGGGACGAATATTCGAGTCCATTTGAATTTAAGGACAGAGTTGTATTACGGTCTTGCCTTGTCTGGAGTGAATATAAGCCCAGATTTATCTGAGGACACTAAAATAAGGGAATTGATTTGAGTTGGAAATTATTGGTCATACCAAGGACAATCGCCAGGTTCGCGCACAAGGCAAGCGGTCGCATCCAGGTACCTTAAGCGGATGTGATCGTGTGGCTGTGAATGTAATTTACAATTGAGGGGGAAAAAGATCTGAGAATGGAACAATCGCGGGGAGCGCGTTGGTCGACGGCGGGACACCGAGGCCTAGAAAGTTGTATGGAAATGTGATCGAGGGCTGTGGAGCAAATTGCTGCCAGAGTGCACTGCTCTTCAAATGAGTCACGTCGTGTTCAAAAATCGTGAGTGTTCGTCAAATTGATGTTTCGATGGAGAACAATAAAAGAGTCAACTTCTGTCAATGAGTACCGCAGTTTCTGAGCGGCGATGAACTTGAAGGTGAAGGCGAAGGAGGGACAGCCTACGAAACGAGAGCAGATGATAAACCGAGAATCTAGTACTGCAACCTTAGTGCCACTAGTACAGCATAAAGAAACCTTGCACCGCCGACGAACCTGGTAGTGATACGGAGTCAAGAGAACGATTTAGCGAAACTCATTTGCGATCATAGAGAAGCCTTACCTGTGTACTATTGTTGATCCTACTTTGCCGGATTGCCAGTTCTTCGATGGGGATCTTTCGGTACCAGCTTTCCTTAATGGCTATCCTCTGGACGAGGTCCTTTTCAATTGAAAAGTATAGCCACATTATCCGAGTCATGCTCGGTGGTCATAGCACGAGGCTACTGAACACTTTTCGACAATCTTTGCTCTTTTGGAGAGCTATGGTTCTCAAGCACCGGCAGGCAGCAGCTAGTACCATCTCAGGCTAGAGCCTGATCTAAGGTTTGTGCGGAAGCTCCGATCTAACAGCAGCTGATCTCAAGCCGTGAACGTTCATCTACGTTATCATCATCGTAACGGGTTTGCAAATCACACGGATGTTCTACCCTTTTGGCCCTCTCGAAGACCATCTCTAGTACGTCAGAGTATTCTTCGTGCTTTATTTTGCACAGGTAGGGATCTCGTGAGCTGCCTTCTATACTCACAGAGATATCGTTAGTTTAGGTACATAGTTGTGCCTAAGCTACCTTCTTTGATCTATCTGTCGTCTACACCACTCATTTCTCAACGCGAGGCACTCGGCTCCCTGCAGCCTGATATTTTACTCCTCCCTGCAGCATAAAACCTCTTTACGGTAGCTAATCAGTCCGTTACCCAGGAAAGGCTTCCGCTCCATCCTGTCACCGCATGTCAGTCGCGCCAGGGGTGGCAAAGCGACGTAAATCAAGAATTCCTCGAGAAGCTCCCTGAGAGTTTCACCTCGCATTTTCATATCTATGGATCGGAAATCCACTCCCGCAGGTCCCCACACCAACCGTGCTACTTACCTTCTAAATTCATACTGCGTTGCCGTAGCCCTCACCATCCCTTTCAAATCACGCACTTCTCAATCACCCCAGCCACCCTGATTGCGGTGTGTATCATCTATTTATTGGCTTCTACGGGAAATTAGACCAGAATCTATTCATGGCACTTGACATGAACGACTACATCCCTGGGAATCACATTCGTATCGCGCCGCATATCGATTTTAATCGATGGTTTCATTTATGAAGAGGTCGGTTGGCAGGCGTGTGCACGCCATTGTGATCCTGGATAGAGACTTGCCAAGAATCAACAATGCCGCTCAACCTTCCTTTTTGCGGTTGATACTCGAATCTAAAGCGCCTGTTCTATCTCCATAGAGCAGGGGCGTTATGGAAATGCCCGCCAGACAGCTGAATTTGGTAAATCATTTTCTGACTAGCCATCTTGGCGGGAGCGAGTGTGCACGGGACGTAAGCGGACAAGGCCCCATCAGATAGCCATAAAATTAATTAAAATTCGAATGAGCATACAACTTGATCTGGAGCGACAGTCGGCAACTTTCATTTTAATACACCAAAGATCAGTAATAGACGACCCTGACCTTGTCTGCGGATGTGATGATTCATCTGCGCGGTCTACAAGCACCGCAGCTGTCTAATGCTTGTCCAACATAGTTCCGAGTTACGTCCAATTCAACAGGCTAAGAGTGGTGGCGCTATAGTTGGGACGGAGCGCCAACGATTATTAAGCGGAAACCTGTGCGAACTGACAGGCCATTAGCATTGTCGAATGGAATTAGAACTGAAGACCGGGGGAACCATGCTAATCCAATAGCTAGCCTTGCTGGATTTGTGCCAGTGGCAAGCATGAGTATGCCGTGCGGTGACTGATCCAAGGGTGATGTCGCAATAATCCCTGGATCCAAAAAGTAGCTTAGGTGCCGATTGACTGCGAAATTGACGTGACCGTCAGTGTGTGCTGCGTGTCCTGACGGTCTCAAATTCAATTACAACCAATTGCATCTTGATTATTGATATGAATTTCAAAGCAGCGAAGGCAATACTTGACAAACACCAAATACAGAAACCTGCTTCATGTTGAGTCAGCGTAACATGAGCGCCCGAACAGTAAATAGGCTCCCTTAACTTACCAATATATTCCAAAAACACAAAATCGCCGTATTGCCATTAGGCAAGTCGACACGTTCTTTGGAACACTATAATAACTGTGCGGGTTGACTCGGAGAGGAAATAAGGACAATGCCGAAGCGCATGACTCCACAATCAGTCGGCAGGTCCCGACGATGTGATTCTTTGAGAATTGCTACATTAGCAAATGCATACATTAGTAGTGTGTGTATATGGAACAGCGGAGAACATACACAACGATTCTAGCGAGTGTACGTGCATAGCCTCGAAGAGATAACCTTATCGTGAAGCATGCATTCGAGAAAAGTGACTGGCAGGCAGGCAACGTCACTGTGGCCTTGAGATGAGTTAATGGCTTGTGGCTTCAGTGCTTAGTAGCATATGACGCCCCATCGTCCATGGGAAGGTTGACACATCCCATCAGTCGATGCCGCGGATGTGCGAAAGCCAAGAGGCACTGTTCATTTGTAGACACCAAGACACGCTGTTAGGTTGGATCCGGCCAGTGGAGCTATGGATGAGAACGTTATTAATAGTAAAAAAACAAGGAAAACGGCGATTTAAAGAATCAGGGAAGTAAGCACCGGTAAGTGAACGGAAAGTATCGCGACGATGTCGTTTACTTGGACAGCCCGTTGTAGACGCGAGTGCGGAAATTGGGAATAAATACATCGCCTTGAGACTGAGTCGCATCAACAAGATTATCATCACAATACGTACATTCTTGAACATACAATCTAGGCCAAGATTATCCGAAACCAAAGCTACGAAGGGGCGTGCCAAAACGAAGCTGGTAGCTGCCACATGACGGTAAAGGCGAATTATTACTTCAGTCCAGTAACTGCTGAGACAAGGCAGGAAATGGAGAGTGGATCTTGTGGAGGCGTCAACAGGCGCTTCAAGTGCCCCGCAGTAGTGGTCCCGATACACCTGCAGCAGAGCAGAGGATGCCTATATTGGCTAATCTGGTAAAAGTGGGAGCTAACGCCGAGTACCCTCCCAGTGTATTAGTATGAAGATCACTGAACTCAAAGCAGAGTTAACGCAGACGATATAGTATAGACGTTGACAGCGTCGCCCGCTGTGCACCGTAGTGATCATGACGGTCCTGGACTATGATACGAGTGGTCCATGGACCGTCACGGTTGAACACGTGGATAGGGCTCGATCGTGTGAACGGGGTAGTTTGGCAAAAAAACAACGAAGGACCCCTGTCCGAAATCCCCTACGCCAGAGTTCGTTTGCAAGGAAATTTTGTTGGTTTGAAAACACAGTTCAACGCTGCTTTATACCGTAGAATTAGTCTTTAACAGCATTGGATAAATCTTTGTCGAAGAGGTGAGCAGTCGTCGTCTCCGAAAAGCCCCTTGTTCTCATTCTCCCATCAGGCGTCGCAAAAACGATGGAAAGCCCTGAATCTCAATTCAACCAATCTCCCGGAGCTCTATCAACACATTTACAAGACGACGACACTCTAGTAGACCTTAATCAACCTAATAATTTGGTCAGTATCTTTTTTTGCTTTATATTCCGTTATAATATTCACCAGGATAACGCCACTCTTTACATTCCATTATAATCCCTTACAGGACTCTCTACATCTTTCAACCGATTCAAATCCAAATTCTCGAAGAGTAACGCGTTCCCAAACAACAGGTCGTCCAACCGTTCGTTGGGGAAAGCACGGCAGAGGTGACCCCCCAGACACGCCATATAGAGGATCTAGTGCTTCTCTCAAACGATCCTTCGACGCGCGGGCAGTCGACGACGAAACTGACGTCGAGGCAGATCAAGACCCAACTTACGTGCCATCGAAGCTTCTCAAGATGGAACCTACCGTGTTGATCCCGGAATCGTCTCCCGGTTCAATGGTTGAGGATACCCCTCAGCCAAAGGAAGTCACGCCTCCATTCGAACCCAGTGGCACCTCAATGCCCGGGGAATATACTTTCCTTGACGCTTCCTCTTCCTCATTTACTTCTGAACGTCGTGGACCGAGGATACGCACGGCCCCCCCTATTCCCGTTCCGAACCTGACAAAAAAGAGTCGCGGTCGCCGCGTCCCTACCGCCGGCGACGATGCCGCAGTAGAAGGAGAAGCAGCTGAGGGACGTAAGGGACGCGTTTATGTCTGCAAAGTGGAAGACTGCGGCAAGTGCTTCAGCCGTGGAGAGCATCTCAAACGGCACATCCGATCTATTCATACACATGAAAAACGTGAGCCTCTTTGTCGCATCATCGCATCTCCGGACTTTGTTAATAATATCCGTCACGATCAGCATTTGACTGCCCTCACCCCACGTGCGACAAACGTTTCAACCGGAATGATAATTTGCTTCAACATCTACGTGTCCACAAGGGTGACAATTCTTCTCAGACCTCCGTCGATTCCGTACATCCGGCTACAACTGCAGAGTCTACTCCTGATGACGGCAGTCCATCTGCAGCGGCTCAACGCGCCTCTTCATCTAAGACGAGCAGCACCCGCAGAGCAGTCCGCCCAGCACGTAAGACTAAATCGGCTGCGTCCACCCCACCGATCCATCCGGCACGTCTTGCTGCTTCACGAGCGGCGAGCCGAAGCGCTCCTCTTACTCTTCCACGCACCTACTCTCTCCCTCCGCTTACCTCTCTAACATCTTCCTATCACGGCCCGGCTGCCGCTGGCTTCATGAACAATACCAACATCGCAGTCTCCTCCCTCCGGACTGTAATGGGTGAGGAGGCTGAGGAGACTGATCACGAACAGGAGGAAACAGAAGTTTCTGAGGATGAGGGTCATCATCGTCAGACAACACACAGTCTCAGCGACCTCCGCTCGATGTACAACTTTCGCAACGCTTTCAGTTCCGCTCCTCTGGTGCCTAGGAAAGACATGGCACGCGGTAACAGTGTACCTGCTGATGAACACCTAGATAGCACACCTGTCTCTGCAGGACCTGGACCATCTTCCAGTCCTTCACCTTCATCCATGTCTCGTGAAGGTTCTGACGAAGCCCACAAGTCAACTCCGCATTCTCCGCCAACCGCACAGCCTAAATCCAATGACAACTGTTGATATTCTCGCATCCTCGTTCAATAAATCGTCGCCGTGGATAACGTTGATTGCCTTATATGTTGATCATTCTCATCGGTCGTTGTCTTGTATGTGTCTTTCATGTCGCCTGTCTCTCATTGATGCTTTGCGTTTACAAAATTGATTTAATATTGATCTCGTATTCCTTTATACTCTTTGTCGTTAAAACTTGTCTTCGCGTTTTTGTCCGCGTTCGATTGAACCAGTTCTTGATTTCCTCTTCTATGCCCTCTGGATCCGCTTAGCTTCACACACTTAGTTATCTGGTCTCTATAGCCCTAATTGCGGGTACGGTTCGCATCGCCTGCCCTGTCTTGGTCATGTTCTTCTTGCGATACCTGGATAGTTGTAGTACAAATTGTTTGGACAGCACTATAGTTTGGATACAGGATGACCAGGTAGTCCATCGTGAGTACATTGATTACAAGAGATAAATGCATATGCACGAGTATCGAGGCAAAGTGAACGTGATATTGATATTGTATAGTTCCATAGTATTGCATATATATGCTTCCGATCGCGAATGGTCATTTAGTGACTGTTTCAGACATGTGATCGTACTTCAAGCCCATGCAATAATATCCTGCTCTGTAGGGCCAGCGGGAACATCGGACGCGGCGAGGTTACACTGGTGGAATGCGCGAACTTGATCGGGCTTGAAAGCACCGACGACGGTGTGAAGCAAACCGCGGTTGTGGAATAAGACGAGATCACGTTCCTTCCAATCGTGTGGATACACCAACTAAGCAGTCGCATCAGTTCACATAGAGAAAAAGAAAGCAAAAATAATACCCCGGGGGCAATACCGGGCCGCTGCATCGAGTGCAGAAGTTCGCGAACCTTCCCAAGGTCCTTGATATGTTCTCCATCGGGGTATAAAGCACCCTCACGGGAAGCACCAAGCGGTAAGGGTTTCACGATAAGTTCTTGAGCACCGCAAGGATGCACTTGGAAGTGTAGTTCGCCTGTGACAGGGTTCTTCCAAAGCTAAGCGTGCTCAGCTTTTTTAAACTCATGTCCGCGGAATGGAAGTAGGACGTACAATAGGCAGCGTTTTAATTTTCGATTGCTCCCACTCTGGAAGTTCGCTCAGCGGCAATTCTAGACCTTCGTTCACAATTCCTAGACCGTCCGACTTCGCACGGGCAGGTGCCATCCAGACGTAAGGGTGGGGTGCGTACCGAACAGAAGTCCGAACGGCAAGGCTCTTCAACTCAGGCGGCAAGATCTGAAACATCTTCTTTCCTGACACAAAAGCTGTGGTCCCGAGAGGCACAGATAGGGTCTCCCCGGATGGATCATCGTCGTCGCTGTACCTGACAGTTTGCCTATCACCCCCAGGCACAGTGATGCCATAGAGGGTAGTCGCACGAGGTGGATTGTAATCGTACAACGCAGCATCTATGTGCCAGCGATAGAATCTGGTGATGCCCAGAGCCTCGTTTTCAGGAGAGACACGGGTCTTGTGAAAGGTTGTATGCGAGGGGTGCTTGAGAGCAGCAGATTCAAGGCCTTCATGGTTGTAAACCATCCCGTTGCCGATGAGTTGAACTTGTGGCACTCGGGGAATCGTCTTAAGATCTGGATGAAGGATAGACTTCTTGGTTGACTGCGTCTTGTTGTTACCATGTCCGTATGATTCGGCCTCAGGATCAAAAGCCTATCTGAACCTGAGAACTGCATTGAAAGCTATGTCAATGAATTCGCCTACCTTCGTTAAAGCATACTGTTGTTCCGGTGTCAGTGCAGCATCTCTGAATAGCAGAATTCCATGCTGCGAAGTACATAAGTCAAATGCGCCGGGTGAAGATCCGAGACCTACAGTGTACAAAGCTGTCTCGATCTCCTTGAATTGCTCAGGAGTTAGTTCGCCAGGCTTCACGCCCTTGACTTCCCGACCAAAATCGGGGTCAAAATCAGTACGACTGGCGGTGGCGGGGAGAGCGATTGGTGCTAGTTCGATAGCCATGCTGCGTTCAAAATCAGATATGAGGATGCAAAGTCAGTGGAGCAGAAAGAGTTGGAATTGTGGTTGATCCGGCCTTATCTTCATTACAAACATGTCGCCGGCCCGAACCGGTGCCGCACGTGTAGTATTAGGAGCGGGACCAAAAGTAGGGACGAGTGTATACCTGTGTATACATTCAAACCTGCGGGAGGGCCTGGCACATCGGGGTGAACGATATTTAAAAGAGGTTTATATGTTGTACAAAATGCGAAGACAATATTTGATATTTAAACTAACATAAAGATGGGTGCACGACTTCAAATTTTGGTGGTGTTTTGTGTGTAATCCAAAATATCAAATATTCACAACCATATTCCCACAGACAATATGTCAACAAACATAAGAAATATAGTCAGATTTTTCATGTCTGCTTCAACTTAAAGTTCAATTTCCATGTAAAACTTTGGAGAAAACTTGAAGTTTTACAGATGACATGACATTAAAACTCGATTTAAATGTCAAGCTTTGGCAAAACTTCAAGT
This sequence comes from Suillus hirtellus, assembly GCA_016695485.1. Classification (NCBI taxonomy): domain Eukaryota; kingdom Fungi; phylum Basidiomycota; class Agaricomycetes; order Boletales; family Suillaceae; genus Suillus; species Suillus hirtellus. Next base: position 241,402 of record MU172338.1, read on the forward strand.
TTTCTCCAAAGTTTTATGTAAGAATCAAACTTTAAATTGAAGCAGACATGGAAAATCTGATTATATTTATTATATTTGTTGACATATTGTCTGTGGGAATATGGTTGTGAATATTTGATATTTTGGATGACACACAAAACACCACCAAAATTTGAAGTCGTGCACCCATCTTTATGTTAGTTTAAATATCAAATATTGTTTTCACATTTTGTACAACATATAAACCTCTTTTAAATATTGTTCACCCCGATGTGTGGGCAACCAAAATTATAATATCTCCAGATGGACAAATTAGGATGTATATAGAGTTATTTCTCGTCACGGCCGTGTCATGGGCGGCGCGTCACGGGAGGCGCGGTCCAGGCATGCGGACCAGTTACGCCCGCCAAGTTGCCGTTAAGCACTATAATATCGGTTTACCCCGGGCCTAGGCAAGTGCGAAAGGAAGTTGACCAGTTGCCCACGCTTGCTTAGAAGTTCACTTTGTCACTTGCAGTCATGGAAGAACTACGAGTTAGACAGAGGAAGAAAGCAGCTACTATTGAGTTCACAGATGGTCACGATGTGCGCACTTGACAATTGTTTCGGTCACTGATATGTTAATGACTGGCACCAACCATGCAGACGGGCAGTGAAGCCAAGTCCGGCCCAGCATTTCCAAAAGTGTATATGTTATTAGCTGCCGTGTTGGCTTTGGCACTTTACAATGTCTGTATAAAATGCTTTCAGAGTTGGCGGATTTTACTTACCTATTACTAGTTTCTAGCTCTAGTGAAGAGCCCGCTCCTCGGTGCACCTACCAGACATCTACCAGGGGTTCCGACGCACTATGTCCCCATCTTCACCGCAGACGAAGCAAAACGAGATGCAGTGGTAGAGGCCTTCAAAGTACGAAAGCATGTATTCTCTCAGCCTTTCGTGGACTGACAACTGGCCTCAGCATGCGTGGCTTGCATACGGTAATAGCGCAGTTCATATAGTTATGGGCCAAACAACTGATTTCAGTAGAAAGAGACGCCATGGGTGATGACGAGTACCATCCGATCGCGCATACTGGCTCGAATCTAACTGAAGCGGGGGCTATCGGGTATACTGTAGTAGATTCTATCGACACGATGCTTATTATGGGGCTGGAGGATGAGTACCAGCGTGCAAGGGCATGGGTGGCAGACAAGCTCTCATTCGAACGGGATGGTAATTTCAATACCTTTGAGGTGAGTATAAAACACTTTCATAACATAGTGGCGACTTGATGTGTTTTTGGTTCGGATCATCAGATCACAATCAGAGTCTTAGGAGGCTTACTGTCGGCATACCATTTGTCTGGGGATGACCCCGTGTTTCTCGAGAAGGCTCAGGAACTCGGTAGCCGCATTCTGCCTGTTTTTGAGACAGAGTCTGGTCTTCCATTATCACTAATCAATCTGGCGCTTCGAGAAGGTGTGCCAGATAGGGATACTGGTGGATTGATCAGTACAGCCGAAGCTTCAACATTACAACTCGAGTTCCGCTATCTGGCGTACCTTACCGACGAGGATACGTATTGGGAAAAGGCTGAAAATGTGAGTATTTTACTCGAGGTTCTGCACTAGATTCTACACTGTCTCAGGTAATGGCCGTCCTGAGGGCGAGCGCAATGACGAGCGGGCTAGTTCCCATCTTTGTTGAGTAGGTTTTGAATTCATAAAATCGCCAAGCATACAGCTCATATGTCAGCTCGAAATTGGGTCGCTATCAAACTTCGCCGATCCGACTCGGATCTCGCGGGGATTCTTACTACGAATATCTACTGTGAGTTGACACAATGTTTCTAAAAACACTGCTCTCATCTTTGAATCACAGGAAACAATACTTGCAAACTGTAAGTATAGTATACAGGAAAGGTTGATGTTGGAAAGTCTGATAATTCCCTCAGAACCAAACGGAGCTTGTATATCGCGAGGTATATGCATTTTGACAGTCTGGTCCATACATCATTCATTATACATTTTAGATGTATGACACTGCGATGACAGGTATCCAAACACACCTGGTAAAACGAGGGCTTTCCAGCCAGCTTCTCTACACCGCTGAACTCAACCCAGAGCGGACTCAAAATGGGGAACTGTTGGCTATATCCCATTCTTCGATGATAATTGCCCTAACGTGATCAATAGTGGATGGCGTTTAACGCCCAAGCAAGATCATCTCGTGTGCTTCCTTGGCGGTTCCCTTATGCTTGGTGCCACGACGTCCGGTGCCCTTACTCACAATGTCTCGGTTCCACCGTCAACCGACGAACTCACCAACCAAGGCGAACGTGATTGGCTTACAGGAGTGGAACTCATTGACACATGTATGGCCACACATGACACCCAAACGTATGTTTTGATGTGCTTCAGTAATATTCACATGTACACTAAACATGGCGGTCAGCGGCCTGGCGCCTGAAATTGCGCACTTCCGTATTCTGGGCGACGGGATGGATGATTCAGCAGTTCCTGCAGACTGGTACATCAAAGGCGCGCGGTATGTTGACTCACTTGTCACTCGAGCTGTACATTGACTTGCTTGTGAATTACCAGCCCTAACGCCCCTCCTCCTTTTGATGCCCGATATATCCTCCGGTATGTTTTTTCTTATTCCGCCGTTCACTCATAAAGGATTCAACTTGTACTGCAGCCCGGAAACTGTCGAATCCATTTTCATTGCCTTCAGGCTCACCGGTGATCCCAAGTATCGCGATTACGGCTGGGCGATATTCCAGGCCATCGAAAAGCATTGCCGTATCCCGACAGGTGGGTATGCGAGTGTGATAAATGTGGATCAAGTTCCCGTGGAGCATGATGATAAAATGGAGACTTTCTTGATGGTGTGTGACTCTGTCCTTCCCACATGACCGTAGCTGACTCAGTTTTCTCATCAGAGCGAAACATTAAAGTATCTGTATCTACTCTTTGCGGATTCAAGTGTACTTCCTCTCAACGGTGAGTCCCCCGTTCAATTGACAAGACGTAGCTCATGTATCACATTGTTTCACAGACTATGTCTTCAACACGGAGGTAAGTCTGAAACATGCATCTGTCATTTCGCATATACTCATATCTGGACAGGCGCATCCTCTGCCTGTCTTTAATCCGACTATACGCACCGGCTTTTCCTAATTATTCACTCTGTACCATGGACAGATTAATATTATTAGCAGGCTTTCAGTGGCTTATATCAGCTCCATCGAGACATACTGGGACTTCAGCTTTACCATTTTCAGCACTGATAACCTTCGGCGCCCTCGAAACGCTGGCAGCATCCAACACCAATCAATTATATTGATACTCCAAGTCTAAATACACCGCCTAGTCCATTAAGTAGAATTATAACAAGGACCAAGACGATACGACGTGGAGCTCGAAGATATAGCGTGAGTTCGTAATGAGTGAATTAGGAATGAACCAAGTCATAATGGGTGTGGTGTGATGTGGTGTGATACTAATCAACCACAATAGCATAACCTAAAGCGTCAAAGCAGCAGCCTGAGCGTATGACAGGCCCTTGCAGGCGGGTGATTCAGGGGAGAGAGAGATGAATTCCCAGGGTTCATTGACCTCAATGTCATGTCCAAAGTCATCAAGAGCAATGACTGAACGAACAGGCGGGAGGACTTCGAAGTCAGCATCTATGCACGACTTCGAGTCAGAATTATGACGAACGAAATGTGGCAGCACTGTACCTTGCGCCTTGGACCGTTTCTTGCTCTTGAACGTCACAAAATCTGCAAGTGCCATCTTGGAGAAACCAGACTTGTTCCTCGGCACTGGTGCGACATTAACAGGACGCCCCGATTCAATGAGGATACGCGAGTCAAACTCGTTGCTGTCCCAGAGTTCCAAGCTAGCCTTCTTAGCAGCTCGGGTGACATGCCCTTCCTTGAGGGCCGGTGCTGGTGCTCCAGCAACCGTTCTCTCCTTGCGCTCCTTCACTTGTGCATACTCCCGCCGCTCCTTGGTCTGGTGCCTAGCGCGCTCATAGGCGCGCTGGTCCTTCGCACCGACTTCGGTGAGACGATTGGTTACCGTCTCATGCGACTGTTCTGGGGATTTCTCGGAGGATGTGGTAGACATGTAGAAGGGTTGAAGGACGATGTCTCACTTATATAGATAGGTGGAAGCGATGTCCCACGGTGACGGCGGTGGCGGTAGCATTGCCTTTGATCCTTAAGGGCCAAGATATGTCAGAACCGCGGCTACTGGTTTGAAGCGGAAGTAGCAGTAGCTGAGATTGGCCCACGGCTTTTACCAATGACGAACGTTGTCATGACCAGCACTCCACCAAGATAACGCAAAATAGGAAATTCATTAGGAATCTCCGATTATATCGTATCACGTGATTAATGCGGCCAAATAGCAATTCACAGCCATGGCCCATGGCCCATGGCGATTTAGTTTCGGGTGTATGTCATATTTTACTCTTTCTATCTAGTTTGCCGATTGGACAAACGTTCTTCGTTCGGGACTGCACCTACAATCACAACTCTTCCGAACCCGAAGGCAGCTTGTCATCTCAACCACGGTTTCTGATGTCAACCCTGGTCTCTCTACAGGATGTTGCGCCGTGCGGTCGCAGCCTAAGCGTCTGCAGCTAGACATTGTAATTGGGCATTTTCCTGCAGCGAACGTGGCTAATTATTATCGTGTGAGGGTCAAGCAAATTTCAAAAATCTGGCGATCGTATATTTGTCTACTATTGCACAAAGGATGACAGATGGTTATTGCCATCGGCTTCGTAACCTTGTATACATTACAAGAACTTGATGCGTCGCTGCAACACCGAATTACCTATCTCTTTCAAAAGTGCCACCGTTCATCCTCTGCACAGTACGCAGCTGTCTGGCCGGTCTATTTCTCTACAATACAGATCTTCTCGGGAACAGTCTTGCACTCGTAGATGCCTGTGAAGATTTCCTGGTCAGATCGGGGCCTCAACATACGTGTTTCATTCCGCATCACCAGCCACGGACTCGGAGCCATCATGTTCGGTAGCAGAATGGCTTATCATGATGGTCTTGTCTTCCCCATGGTCGTACTCCTGAGCCTGGACAAAGACTGGAAGAAATATTTACTGAGGATTACATGGACACGTACTTCAATAAGCGGATTGTTCGAAAAATATGTACGACTCCGACTCACACGGCCTTTCCATCCGCAAGCCCTGTCGTGCTTCGACAGAGACGTAATCTTTACACTGTGATCATCTTTCGTGCGCCTTTTTCGGCGCGTAGCTTGTGACTCAGTTTGTTCTTGGAATAAGATCGACTGAATTTGACATGAGTAGGCATCTTTTGTTGTAAATACAGCGGTGGTTTGATGTGGCCAATTTGTAGCCGGACACAAGTGCGATTAATTTCCAGGCCCTTTCTCCACTTCAGATGGATATTGGCTCAGAACTAACAGACTCGAATCTTGACTGTGCCAGCAGTGATAAATATTATGATGTAGTGAGGACACTAGTAGATGTTTAGGTAACTATACTATATACCATTTTGTGGATACGCCGGGATACTAGTAGTAGATGTATAGGTAACCATTTTGTGGACCCCCCTCTTTCTGGGATGCGCTAAGCTAAGTGAAGTACAGAAGGTCAGCAACGTGCCTCTCCAATAACTATGCAGGGAAATAGGAATAGAAAACAGAATAGAGATTGTACACAATAAGCCCAACAGCAAACGAAGGAAAATGCTGAAATAGATCTGCAATTAAGAAGAGACCGAGGCCGTGTCGGCATGGGGGAGATCAAGGGTCTTCTCGTCAGCACTATTAGTATCGGGATGTGACTCTTCAATGTGTAAGTTTTGTTGTTGATCCCGTTGTGCGATGGTTGGTTGGTCGTGTTTATCACCAGCGACGACGCTGGATCGGTGTGCACCTGTACCGTTGCCAGATGTCGTCCAGTCCATGAAGTGACGCCGTACTTCAATGTAGTCGTTCGCATATTCACCGATCTGGGCTCTTATTAGACCAATATAACATCAAGAGTATAATAAGGCTTACCTCGACTTCGTCAAGACCGAGTTTTTCACCCTCAGCCGTTGTGCGTAGGTGGAGGCCAGGAATGCAGTCGACGCACTTGACGATGAGAGCAGTAACAACGAACGTGTATGAACACACCGCGCAAATATAGGCGACTTGGATGTAGAGTTGTTTCCAATTGTGGTCGACCCACCCACCAGTAACATTCAGGTTGACGCCATCCAGGGCGATTATGGAACGGGAAGCGAAAAAGGCGTTCGCCAGGAGACCCAAGATCCCGCCGACAGCGTGCTCGGCGAAAAGATCGAGTGCATCATCCACATGAATAAGAGATTTAACTTAGGGTCGGTCAGTAAGTGCACTCCCGAACAATTCAGTAGTCTCACCTTTAGTTGCGTAATTACACACAACGCCGGTGACTATGCCCATGATGACTGCTGCCCAGGGATGGATGTATCCTGAAGCAGGCGTGGCTGCTACAAGACCTGCAATGGTTCCAGAACAAAACCCGACCATAGTATACTTGCGCTCCAAACGATAGTCGAGAAGGCACCAAACAATACCGCCAAATGCGGCAGCAAGCATAGAGTTCCATACCGCCATGATGGCGCGCAAATTCGCTCCAAAAGCGCTACCGCCATTAAAACCGAGCCATCCAAACCAGAGCATAAATGTACCCAGGTTAACCATGGAAACATTGTACGGTCTGAAGTTTTGGAGTTCCTTCTCCTGCCTGCGGCCGAGCACCCAGGAATAGGCAAGTCCTCCTATCCCGCTTCCGATCTCCACAGGGCCTCCACCTTTTAGAATGAAAAACAATGTCAGAGAGAACAATACAGCAGTAAACAAAATTAATTAACCTGCATAATCGAAAACGCCATACTTAAAGGCCCATCCATTTATATTCCACGGCCAGCAAGCGAGGGGGCAATAAACCAAAGTCATCCACAAAAACGTGATAATCATAGCCGGAAGAACCCGTCCACGCTCGGCGATCCCACCCATCAGGATTCCTACTGTGACACATGCGAATTCCATCTGATAGAATGAGTATAACAGGTCAGGAATCAATGGGGAGCCTGGTGACGGGTCGCCAAGAACATTTATGAGGCCAAAGTTGGCAAGGTTGCCTATGAATCCGTTGGTGGCAGTTGGCGAGAACGCCAAGGAGTAACCCCAGAAGTACCACTGAAAAATACAGACTGCATTGCTCGCAGAGACTGCCCAGATAAGAGACAAAGCGGACTTTCTTCTTGACAATCCGGAATATAAAAAGGCTGATGACAATGTAAGTGAACGGATGGGAAATGCGATGCGAGAGAAAATTGCTAACCAATCCCTGGTATCATAAAGAATACCATGGCACCTGCGATGATTATGAAAGAGATGTCTCCACGGTCGAACCTGTTGTATGCAATAAGAATACTGCAACGACAGAAGTGCTATTGGCTCACTGAGTGGTAGTGTCTCCTGCAGCGCAAGATAATCAGCATTAATGTTGTACTCTGGTCACTATGACGGTTGTGGAACTCACTCTTCTTCAAAGTAGCATCCAACATTTCCCAGATGCTCTCTCTGAGGGCCATCACGTTGAACATGGTTTGGCAAGGAGATACGTTTAGTGCTGACTATTCAGGCAGTCAGGTCCAAGTCTGTTCAGCCGAGTAACAAGTTGACCGTCGCTGGATGCTGGAGCTTTAAGGCCTGACATGCGCGTTAACTTGAAAGGTTGAATGAAATTTCATTGGTCGGATAACAAATGGTACTTGGCGTAAGAACAAACTTTACTAGCTTTAACCACTGGGCGCAACTATTGTGACGTCCTCCGACCCTGCCGTGCCTGCCGCGGTTGTGACACGGACCCGTGACATGCACAGCTTGACGCCACTAGTCCCCGAGTCGTCCGAAAAGCTCCATCAAAGTTTTCACTACTGTCCTAACTCCCTTCCTCTTGTCGTCACTCAGATTTCCAATGGGTGAACAACAACGTATATTCGTCATCGCTCACGTCCGTACGGCGGGCTCAGGATCTACCAAGTATCGCTGCGTGGCAGCATATCATGTCATGCAATGTCAAGGGGCAATAGCGCTGTGCTGTCTTATTCGCTTTCTTGCCACGATGAAACATGGGAGTAATAAGGAAGTAATAGAGTCAGAAACAAGCGCTCTGCATGACAAGTACTGCAGCCACGAGGATCTACCGGCTGTCTGTTGCCCGTTCATAACTTTCCTCATGGCTATGTGCTGGAGCACAAAGTTTATCATCCCTGGCAACCCAAATGTTGGGTATAGCCAATATTCTCCCCTCGATAAGAATATCGGAGACGATAGTGCAGGTTTGCACCTCGTTATAAACGTAGACGACAATTGAGTCTGTTCAGCAGACAATCAACAAGATATTACAGTGATTGACCTCACCTCGGTGAGATCGCCGACGTATTGCTTCGTCCACGTTACAAGGACGGCAAGCAATGATGAGGACGAAGCTATCCAATCTCCCCGTATGCCGCTCTCTGCGCGCCAATATCTGTATGCGTATACGCAGGATGATTCACACCACAATGACCATGTCACAAAACTTGACAACGTGATGCTCGTGAACCTGGACACTCTGATATCAGTTTGGCCAAAGGAATACAAGAGGACTGAAATTCCCCAAGATTGTGCTTCTTCGGGATCTGAGGCCTTTGACTTCACGATCAGCGAGCAAGTCAGAAAGCTTGTCGGGATGCCTCTGTTACAATCAATCGCACCAGAACTAACGATGAAACCGAATGCGCAAATTCCAACCATAACCATTACACAGGATACCCATGACACGTATGACATCGAACAGATGTATGAACTCTGGCAGGCTGGGAAAACGTTTCAAGTTTATGGCGCCCTGCATGAATTATTGCCATTTCCTCACAACGGGATGTCACTCTTGCACAGTGTTGTCGTGAAGAAGTTGAGCGACAACAACGGCGTGCTGTCACTTGCGGAGATAGCCGTACGAGACGATCAGGTTGAAGAAATCTTGAACATCCATGGGAACAAAATGAGAATACTAGATCTCTCCCATAATTCCTACCTCACGGCGCAGATCGTCCCAAGGATCTTGCAGCTTGCTCCACACTTGAACAAATTAATAGCTCTAGGTTGCCCCTTGATAGAAAATGACGACGTTTATAAGCTCCTGCGATACAACGGGCATCTTTTTCGCTCACTCGATACCTTCTTACATCCCTCTCTTTTGCAGCCTCTAGCCCTCACTTGTGAAAACGCGCCCTACCCCATTGCCTTCTCCTACATACAAGCCCCAGGCACGCATAGCCATCCGGTTGCGTGCACATTGCCATTGTTCCGGTCATCTGACATCATTCACGCTGTTCTCGATCTCGTAGCATTCTTCCAACCAACTGTCATCACCCACGCTATCTCAGATGTGGCATCTGGCCCCAAAGATTCCCCATGGCAACTTGATCCCCTGGAGCACGTATCCACTGTCACTCCTGCCACTTTGTTTTCTGGGCTCCGCCAAGTACATAGCGAGAATAGAGAGGTCGCGTGTATTCCGCAGTATTCGCTGCGAGGTCTCCAAGGAGAAGGCTGGGTGTTTGCGTTGCATACGCCACCGAGAGACAGCTCTGGGAATGAAAGAGATCGATGCCATACGTATGCATTTGTACGTTTCAAACCTCCCAAGCAAGTTGGAAAAGGAGAGATGACTGGTCTTGATCTCAACGTCAACGTAGAAGATACCGAGATTCATACATTTCGGTCATGGCTCGACCAGCTTGAACTAGAGGATAGACCTGCTGCACCTGCTGAGTTGGTCCAAGAACTTGACCACCGTCTTTTGGACCTTCAGCTGGACGTCGATTACGGATTAAAACCGATGCTGGAAGATGATCTCCTTGCTTTTGTGGAGAGCATACGGAGATCACATTGAAGTGCAGGATAGCCGCGCGACCACGGCCACAATCACGAGCTATCGTTTAGCTATAGTGCCTCGAAGTTAGTTTTAATGATGTTGTCGCTAGCATGCGTGCACTCGTGCATATACACAGCCAACACAAAGTACTAACCCTGGAAACAATGCGACCATGATCTCACATCAGCTCACCCTGCAACCGCCCAATTTTTGTACACACTCTGGTGAATCTCATGCCCGCGTGCATGTTCACGAGATCTTGAATGCCCTCCTGAACTCCTTTGCGCAGATCTAGAGGAACAATCGGTGACTGGAAGCGGTCAATGACCCACAATCAATGATCTGGTAATAATTGCGTCGTTTTTGCATGCACGAATTCTGCCTGCCGACTCAGAGACTGCTAGTATTCAGGAGGATGTGTTGCTTACTGCCGCCACAGACCATACAGTCATGACTCCCGCTGCTGCAGTGTAGCCAGATGGCGGGTACGCATCAGATATAGCTACTGTGCCATGGCTAGTTACTTGGACCTCCGACTGTCCCGTGGAATCGAGTACATGCTCCGGAGTCCGGGTTCCTTCCATGCGCTGTCGGTCCATACTACAAATCCAGCGTGTCCTAGCCGAACAGCCGAAACATATGTCAAATACTTGGACCATATGAAAGAGGGATAATATAGGGCAGTCTTCCTCTTATATATATTCTGGCTGTAGGAGAGACAAGGCGGCTTTGCCGACGTAATGCATGCTAGAAAATTTGAAATTGTATTTCACGGTCACGTGCCACTACAGCGTTTAAGCGTCAAAAATAATCACACAGAAGAGTCTTCATGGATAAACCTCGTGAATATATCTGCTACTGAAGCTGTCCACCGTAGGGAAATCTCTTCTCAATTTCGACCCACTATATGTTCAACATTTATTATCTACTACAGCAGCAGAACTACGGGCCATCATAAAGCATGTAAATGCACCGCAATCAGCATAATCGCCAGCAAGAACTCGCCGGTCCACTGATTGTGACAAAGTCCAACTTGACGAGCCGCACACGTCAAGCGTACTCCAGCTTGTGCGTGCACACTTAAAAAATCAGCATGTCACCTGCGTGCAAGGGGAACGATTGGTCGACGACTGCGGTACATGGTCTGCCTACTTTAGGCGACAAACCTCTGTTTGCTGGCGGGTGTGTAGTCTCATATTTCAGACCTTAAGCACTGGCTGCGGCGCTACGAAGTTTTCCCCAATGATTATACATACCATGTACGTATACTTGGATGTTATTTTCGCAGGGCAAGATAGACGACATACTATACACAAAACTACATATTGATACACAAGAAAGAATCTTCTATAAGCAGATGGAAACTCGTACAAAATGTCCTTTTACAAGACAAGCTGCGCAGCGGCAATCACTTGTAGTAATTATTCTAGCAAAGACCAGTAGGTCAAGAACAAAAAGTTTCGAACGAGTACAGCTACACTCTAACGATAAATAGAAAACAAGACATACCAGTCCGAACAAGTGAATGCTCCGAAATCTATAAAACAACAAACCGCGTAAAGTCGGGCAATACAACCGCGCCGAGCTGTGGCATCTGTCAGTGGCATTCAAGCCAACTTGCCCTGGATAGTCTATCAGGCAATTATAAACATATAAGCATACAACAAAGTAAGCAATAACGCACCATCAATAACTTCGCCGCCCACCGCCTTTCAGCATGATGCGTAGTACGCTTGAAGTCTGACTACTAAGGGCATGACGAGTGTCGTGACAGGGATTGCGATCATCCAAAATCTGTGCGTGTGCATACATCAGTTCGAGTTTTGCGCGAGTTCGGGATACGTACAGGGCGTCGGAATGGTTATTGACACTCCACATAGATTTGAAATTCATTCCCTATGCAATACCTTTAACTTGGTGGGCTAAGTGAAGCGAGAAGAAACTCACAAAGTAACCCGTGAGCAATGTCAGCGGGAGGAATATGAGAGTTGCGAGGGTGAGGCGGCGCCTGACAGTCGACATCAACTCGAAACATCCCGATGAAATAAAAATGCACGCACATGATTACGTTCATCTCGTATGATTTCATCTGTTACTCACGTCAATCAGCACGAAAAAAAATGAGATAAAGCGATTGCGCACATCGAACGTGTAGTTGATTAGGTTTTCTGTGATCCCCGCGAACATATCCATACTTGTAAGGACATATTCCATATGATCGTGTACGTCCGCCTGCCACCGCATCTCAACTCAGCCAAAACTTATACAAGAGGGCTGAAGACAGGTCATGACACACCAAGTAGATTTTGCTCTTATGGGACATGAAACCCTTCACTTTCTCTCTGCTTTGCTCTTGAACCCACTTCTCAGCAGGCGAGAGAAGTGCAGCACACCGGTCCTCGTCATACCGTCGTAGCCCACCAATGACCGTCTTGAGGGGCCCAAGGGTCCGCTTATGCAACATCAAATCACCGGAAAGAATGTGTACTGAATTCAGGGTTGTCAACACAAATAGACACGGACAAGGGGAATAATGCGCACGCCTTGTAACCACTTTCATATCCGGCTTCATCAACACATCGTATTCTAGCTGTAATATCTCCTCATGGAATGCATCTACCACCTCAAGTGCAGAGTCCACGATGAGGTCGAGCAGACTTTGAACGAGTAGACTGGGGTCTGCAGATGTACGCAGCCCCGTGTCAGGTTGTCGGAGACGCGCCATGATGGAACCTGTGAAGTCGATAAAATTGGACGGCATAACAGATATCACTGTGCCTGTGTCACATAGAGTCAGCTTTTATTATTCGAAGCATATACGTCAAACCAAGAACAAAAATGCGCACAAATAGTGGTATATGCGTGAAAATAAAAGCATATAATATTAGTGACTCGATGGTCAATGTTGGCTCAAAATCGACATATATGCACCACAAAGCATCATGCACATAGCCCACCGGATGTGTCGCAGTCTGATCGGCATGAATTGATGCATGACAAGACAAGTATGCTGAGAAGGAAGGACAGGATGTGGCAGGAAACAAATGTAAAACCACACAATGATGACACAACTAAGCAAATGAGTACAGCACTCACCATCTCTCAATAAGAAAATTGATATCGGGTGGATGCAAACGTTCACGCGGCCCGCCTTCTTTAGATCAGTGAGAGTCATCTGAGCTTTCTCCCGGCGTTTTCGGGACTGCGCAGGAAGGACATTATAATGAGTATTGGTTTGGGACTGTGTAGATTTGGAGAGAAAAGAGTCAAAAGTGCAAATCGAAATATGATGAATCAAGTCAATGCAGGTCAGCGATAAAATGAAAAATGAAGATACAGCGAGAAAAAACGCAAAATGTGAGATGCAACTCACCGCGCTGTCTTTCCGTGTAGCGGGTGTTAGCGGAGTTAAGCCATCATCCCTGACCCTTGCTACACTTTCCATGTCAGCTGTCGCTGACGTTCTGCTCCTGATAGTGCTTCCAAGTCGCCAGGTTGCAGGCGCACTGCCGCCATACATCGTGCTACCTCCATCCCCAGCATCTGCATGGATGCTGTCATCCTTGAAATACTCCTTGTGGTAGTCCCCTGGCGTCATTGGACCTGGTGAGGAGCTCCGTGGTGGGTCTTCGCCTTCTGGTGTGTAGGGATTTGGAGATGAAGAGGAGGAAGCGAGTGTGTGAGATAAGACATGGATAAAGAGGTGTTGACTGTAGTAGTCCATTTTGGAGCGCGTGTGTCCGTGTTTGTGCAGGACAACTTCGAGGGCGAGCGGGTGAAGGCCTACGCACGATGACTATCAACACCTCGCATGAAGTATCGTGGCCATTTACATACCATACTTCAGGGCAAGCGCACTCATTACATCCCAGCTAATGCCGCACACGTTTATCCACCTCACCTTCACCCATGGCTCCCTCTCCGAACTTCTCTTATCATTTAACATTTGTACAAAACGCTCATTATCCATATTTCCAAAGCTACTCCTCAAGGTGCTATAGTCGGCGATTTGGATCTCGCAGCGCTCGCGAATGTGCGCGTAATGGAGATATGCGGACTGCCTGCGCGGGTCAACGCCAGGTTCTGCACCGGCGACACCGAAGCCCAAAAGGATTCTTGTTTTCCGGTGTATGGAAATCACTTTTCGAACACATGCGCGGAAGCGCTCTTTGGGTGTTTGGAAATGGAAAGCAGGAGCACGTTTTAGCCGTAGTGAAGCCGGAACGATTGACGAAGATGCACGTCGCCAAGACTGAGGTACAGGCTCTTGAGAGGACCCATTGGAGGGTAGAGCCGATTCGATATGGGCAGGGGATGCGGAACGTGGTGGTGGACCCAGCGATGGCACGAATTCGTCCTCAAGGTCAGGCGTCGAGCAAAATCCGACAGAGTCTGTGAAACTGTTTTCGCGAGGCAGGGCGAGGTGTAATTTTCGTCGAAATGAGTTTTTGGGTACCATTCCCTGGTATCTTCGAGGATGTAGTGTATGACACAGCAGCAGTGGGGGGTAATTGGGTCCAAAGTAATAAGGGGCTGAATAGATTAACAGAAGACATTTGGAAGACGTCTGTAAAAGGATCCGAGCTCGTAAGTATGAAATTAGGATGCCTTGAGTTGCGCCCTGCCTCCAATAATTGAAGAACGTTGAATCCACATACTTACGTTTTGTGTACGATTCTTTCAATTGGACTGGGCGTGCATAAGCGTTTGAAAACTTGGCTGCAGTAAAAGGACCTCATACAGTGTTGCAATCTAGGATATTTCTCAGCTGACGAAGTTGCACGTTTCTAGAGACGCGAGAAAAAGAGGTTGATTACAAAGGAGAACTTATCCTGAAATAATAATATGTCGTGTTGGCGCTCGATATAGCCGTGCAGAGGACGAGATAGGGCATCGACACCCCGTACATCATGATGGGGGCGTTGTCGGGGCCGAAACAGGCTCAGAGATGCCAATGAGAAGAAGAGAAGAGAAGGTAGTAGGCATTCGAAGTCCTTCTGGTATTAATCCCCTGTCTGGTAGTATCATGTATGGCATTGACAAATGAGCAATATGGCCCCGGTCTTCGGAGTGTGCGACTGCAGGCGCGCGTGTTGCACCGTGACCGTGACCATGACATTCTCGTTCTTCGTTCCTGTCTCACAACCTTCGTATTCTACAGTAGCTCACCATGCAGCCGCCTAATTGTCACATGCACGCAGTGCGCACTCCAGAAAGTTCATGCCCATATGCAAGTTCAGAAGGACTGGAATGCCCTCCTGAACACCTCTGCGCATCGTTCATCGTCACCGACCAAATGCGTTTGTCACAACCCTAACGGCAGCCAGCGCATCACTTCCGATGAACGCATCGAATATAGTATGAAACTTCGTCATTACGGCTGTTTGTTACGATGCATACAGTGCTGGAGGCTCAATCATCTCACTGCTTATACTACAATGAGCGCGCGCGTTCAGACTCCAACCTGGGTGAACACTCACGAGCTATATAGCCACTCAGCAATCATCCCTTCCGAATCAATTACTCACATGAATCTTCCAAGCGGGAATGACTTCTTGTGCCAGAACCTCAGTGAACGAATCCAAGGCTAACGGTGGTGAATCGAAGGCACACAATGTGCCATAAGCAACACAACTAATTTACCTGCTTTTCTACAAACAACAAATGTCTCAGCGACGCTTACCCAAACAGCACCAACTCACTCACGTGGTGTTATAGAACCCGACAAGCGGGACTGCGGTGGTCGCTGCCAGGCTCGATACTTGGATGAGCATCTCCCCACAACCTTTCGAGTTCTCTTCTTTAAAGAATCCAACCGCCTCAAAGCTTACTGTTACTGCGCCCCAGAAATCGGCATCCTGGCAAGTCCAACGACACTCCCTTCAATTTTTGAAATACTGCCCGCCCCGCGTTGTTGTATACGACGTTGATGTGCCCAAAGACATCCTTAGCCTGTGCGAAGACAGATTTTACCTGCGCTTCGTTCGTCACATTTAGGGGTAGTACTAGGAGCTGAGTGGGCGTATTATCAGGCCGCGAGGTTATCAAGGACGGATGGCTTGCGCAAGACCTCTTCCACCATCGCCTTGCCGAATCCGGAGGAAGAATTTGTAACTACGATTGGCAGTCACTAATCCGCACGGCGAGCAGTTGCATGCACTAAGTCACTTAACCAAACTCGAGGAGTGGATTATGCCATGATGATTCTGCTCGCGTTGCTCGTTGAAAGCCACTCCACATGATATAGCCTAAACTCTCAAGCTCTGTGACAATCTGCTGTAGAGTCTACTATCATTCCCTGTAATATGTCCACGGTTCCTAATATGCAAAATGTTATAACAATTCAACATCATGCTCAACTGGCTTCGAAAAAATTCAGGCATATGCAGAATACCTAGAAATGATGTTTTAAACAAGTAGAATAAAATATTCTTGAATGTTGCAATTGCAAGAGACGAAATTGTGGCAATTTGCAACCTTTGTCCAACACAAATCACCCAGATCCCAAAGATCCTGCACAGGTGCTCATGAAAATTTACCTGGGACACAAAGGGCACCTTCTTGAGATGTCATAAAACCAATTCGATAATAGTTACTCTCCCGCACTGAGGTGCTACAGTGGTGTAATCAACGACAAGTCTGAAAACGTGACACCAGACAGGGGGGGTGCACAAATAATTCAATCTCCTCCTCGGCACACACGGCATCTACCTTCTGCCACATTCAATGTTGTATCATGCTCTCCAATGGCACCACACCGCAGGAAGGGCAACACATTTAAGCATCCTGCACCTTAGCTTCACTCTTGAGTCTCTACATACTTGGCACCCTTATTTTGCACCAGCGAGTCATGCCAATACAGATTTTCGAGTTGGCAGCACAGTGTGGACTGAGGATGTGTATGCAGGAGGGCACCAATACTACATTCAGAGTAATTATTAGTACAGTAGACATGCTCATAATGCATACTGTCGGGACCGCCAATAGTTCATGCATTATGAGAGATATGCAACACCATATGTGTCACATTTTTGTGACGCATGTTACCTCCGCCAAAAGTGTGACACCAATTTTTCTATAGTATCTGCTGATTATACTGCGAAGAATTGTTCTAGAGAGGTCTGTCTAGCATTAAGTAGTTCTTCTCGTCGTAGTTGAGCACGAAATATATGAAGTTGTGAAGATAAGTTAAGTGAAAACTGTGGGTCACCATATTGCATGCACCCAACTTCGAGTTGCCGACACAAATCGAGAAGATCTGTCCGTGTGATTGACACAGCCGCTGAATCGTCGTCATTGTCATTGTCGTCAGAATCAATCTCGATGACTTCACCACTTGCAATGGCAACTTTGCGACGGACCTCATCTGCAATGGCTTTGTCACCACCCTCGAATGCAGGAAATTCTCCCATATCTCTCTCCTCAACAGGGTCCAGGAGTTCATCAAGAGTTGGCAATTGACCGAAAATATGATTGCGTGCCTTGAGATCATTGACGGATTGCATAAGGTTAGCTTCAGCAGAGGAAAGTTGGTCAGCCGCTTGCTGTGGATGCGCAGGAATACGAATTTTGAGGCCTGTGTGATGAGATGCAGCTTCTGCAAGTGCATTTACAGCATTCAAAGCAATATCTGTGTCTCCTTCGGCATCCATGATGGCTTTAAGAGCTGGTCTCCAATCTGAATCCACATAGCATTCATGAAGATGAGCTTTTAAGTCATTCTCGACTGCTGGAAGGGACATCTCAGTAGTGGCAAATTTTCGGACAATATTCCATGCAGCAGGATTGACATGAGGCCTCGAGTCTAAGCCTGCCGTTGGATCACCGCCACAAAAATTGAGCACCGAAAATGAGAACATCAAGTAATTGACTCACAGTTGGATTTCAGTGTGATCCCAGCAATGTTTGATGGTCTCAGATGTAATGGTGTACCATGCTTGCTTTGCCATGGTCATACCTTCAAGAATGTTGAGTTTGTAAATG
>MU172339.1:0-16094 GCA_016695485.1 Suillus hirtellus
TGACTGTCATAACAGAATCAAAATCTGTTTCCATCAGAGTGCAACAAGTTTGAAACTTGAACTTGTCAAATGTTGCATTTTTTCTCTAAGAACGTATCTTGAATATTTGCTCATAGATAGCATCTCAGAAATTGATCTTCATTGGTCTTGGTCAAGTGGTCACCAGATTTAAAATCTGTTTTTCTTTGATTGTGCAGGTTTAAAACCCGCCAATAACAACATTTTTATTCTATGAAATTGAAAATGATGGAATGTGATAAATCATGAGTTAATGTAAAAGACACATCATTATATATATTACAAACCTGCTTAGTTCAAAAGAAATATATATTGATTCTGGTGATCACTTGAATAAGCACAATAAAGAATCTCAGCCTTGATAGATTTGTGTTTTTCCTAATTCCCCAGGTTATTTGGATAAGACTTAAAAGTTTGATATGTAATCTGCTCTTTTTCTTCTTCGACCAAGTCAAGACCTTTAGAAAGAATTATATTGTTATTGTACTTATCCTTCTGAGTTTGCATACAGACTTTGATTATATATTGAACTCTGTGTCAAGAATACACTGTGTGATCCTTTCATTGTCAGTTTTCACTCATGGACCCACCATGATGATCTTCCATCAGCACTTTTTTAGGGAAATTGTTAGATATACAGGTCTTGAAATCAAGAGCCCCAAGAGGAAGTCTGTGTCCTTTGCAATGAGAGTAGGATAAAAAATCAACACTGACCATGCTATCAAAAGAGCTGATAAAATGCAGATAAATGTACCTTGAGTACTCACTTTTGAATGAGGTCATCAGAAGTGAATCTAACTGGTCTTAGCCAAGCAGTTGATATGACAGAATCTAAATTTGTCTGCATGGGTTCAAAAACTGCTAAAGATGAAATTGTAAAGTGACCATCAGAGTCAAAATCTGTTTCTCTTGGACAGCACAGGTTTGAAACCTGCTGATCATAACATTTTTATTTGATAAAAATGCACCTTGACAATCTGAAATTCATTGAATGCTGCATTTTTTTCCATTAGAACATGCCTTGAATACTGAATCATAGACAGTCTCTGATATCATTGATAGAGAGTGACTTGGACAATGTTCAATAGTTGGCATGGATCATACAACAAGTTGCTGCAAGGCTAGCAGCGGAACATGGTTTTATACACCAGCTTTGAATTTTTTGGTTTCTCTTCCAAGAAAGTCATTATGCCACCAAAAATTTGAGGCCTTCTAATTCATTTTGAGATTCATGTGGAAAATGTGGAGGTGTGATTTCATTGAATAAAAATTAACATGCTATCATTGATATGTTTCAAACCTCAACAGTTCAAGAAAAACAAATTTTGACTCTGGTGACAACTTGACTAAGACCAATCAAGATCAACATTTGAAATGCTGTACATGAGCACATATACAAGATATGTTCTAATACAAAAAATGTGTCACTTAACAGGCTTTAAACCTGTAGACTTCAATGGAAACAGATTTTGAATCTATTGCAGTAATGACATGGCTAACATCAGTTGTGATTAGTTGTTTGAGAAAATCATTCATGAGACAATGTTAAGATGTGTTTTCATAGAAAATAAATTTCATCGTTGGTAGGTTTCAAACCTGCACATTCTAAGAGAAACAGATTTTCACTTCAGTGATCACTTAATAAGTTCATCTTTAGTAGGTTTTGAATCCATGCAGACAAGTTTAGATTCTGTCATATCAACTGTTTGGCTAAGACAAGTGAGATGTACTTCCAATGGACCTATTCATGAGTGAATCCTAAAGGCAGTTCTTTCAATAGCATGAAGGATCACACATAATTAGACTTGAGGGGGATGTTAGAAATCAAAGCTAGAGCTGACAAAATGCAAATAAATGTACATTTAGGATCCACTTCTGAATGGATTCATTAGGAGTGCATCTAACTGGACTTAGCTAAGCAGTTGATGCAACAGAATTCAAATCTGTCTATATGGGTTCAAAACCTGTCAAAGATAAAATCATTAAGTAATCATCAGTGTCAAAATCTGTTTCTCTTGAACTGCACAGGTTTGAAACCTGCTACTGATGATATTTTTATTTTATGAAATTGCACTTTGATATTGACTCATGTGTACTTTCACATTGTAGCTTGCACTCCTAATCACCTGCTTCATATGAAGAAAAAGAGCAGATTATGCATCAAACTTTCAAGTTTGATACTAATGACCTGGGGAATAAGGAAGAATACACATCTGTAAAGGCTGGAATTCAAGACAAAGATTCAAAATAGCCATCTGGCCACCATTTACTTATGTACAAGGTTGAAGTGTACTGTATTTAAGACCTTTCATCATCATGTTGCTCTTCTCTCACTTTTTGAAAGTGTTGTATTGCAGTCTGTATTTAATTCATCTGTTTGGCTGAGCAAAAACATTGTAAGTGACAGAGAACAGTAGACTTGCCTTACAGATTCACTTTTGAATGTTTTCTTTAACCAATGATCATCTGGATCAGATAGATGATTACTTCATATTCATGTTAGAACTACAAACCAATTTCAGACCTCATGATCCATCTAGTGACACAGAAATGTCAGGAGGGGTTCAAAAAGATTGAGCAGGCCAAAATCTGAAGGGAAGCTTAGTAGAAAAGGTGCAGGGAAATAGTAGTAGAAATGGTGGGTTTCAGATGGTTATGATGGATTTTCCTAATGGATGAGAAGACTTATGCTATGGCTGTGGAAAAGGATAGATCCTGCACATATTGTGCTACCAAGGGGTGGACTTGTCTATGGATGGATGCAGAGAGCAATGCTTAGGTGAGTAATTCACATTTTTTCAGATTTAGGTTTTTTTTAATATCTGGATAGATCAAGTCTTGTAATATCTGCTGAAAAAACAAGGCTATGTGCCCCATAAGGCCCAGAATTATTAAGGTCCCTAAGGGCAAGAAGAGAAAGCACACTATAGGAACTTCATCTTCAAAGGCTAAAAGTAAGAGGCACCAGAAAAGTCTAACTCTGGAAGATCCAGAAGAGATGGAGGCAGAATATGATGACTAGGCTTAGGTGGCTGTAGCCAACAATATAGTGGCAGAACTGACTTGGACAAACACACTCTTGGAGAGGAGTATTCATGCAGAGGAGGGCAGCAGAAGGTAGTAAGGCAGCAGAAGGTAGTAAGACTGCAGTGGACCAAATAAATTCTGGACTCAAGTTGTCTGTTCAACAACAGAGGAAGCCCTCCAATGGGATCGTGTATGCAATGATGATCATCATATGTAGTCACATCTGCTCTTCCCAAAGACTGCTGGATATCATGCATCAGCATTCCTTTCATTCCAAATGGGTGCACTAATACCATCACAGAACACACAGCTGCTGCACCTGCACCTGCACCTGCACCTGAATCTGTACCAGCACCTGCACCAGAACCAGCCCCAACAAGGATGTCTGTTCCACTGATCACTTCACTCCCTTGCATCGGTCATTCCTAACATTTGGTCATTCCTGGCACCATGACTGACAAAGGCAAACAGTCTGACCAGGGGACTCATAAAACCAGAGATGACAGCCCTGACACCAAGTCCAGTAGGAAGAAGCAAAAGGTTTTGAAAAGTATGTCAAAGGCTATCATCTCCAACACCGAGGATGAGGACAGGCAGCCAACAGGCACCATCATAGTCAAGGTATGTCTTTCTTTCACCATATTCAACTAACCACTTATATGACCTTAGCAGCCCAAGGTTGCTGAATCCTTTGGTGTAGTGCCAGTCAAATCACAGGTAAGCATGGCAGTACTGCCAGTGCCAATATCATTGCTGAGGACTTTGCAGGGTATGATGAAACACATCAAGCAGGTGAGATTTACCTCATCCTATGAGTCTGCCAAACTCAAGACTCTTCAGCCAGCTGCCAAACCAACAATCATCCAAGCCTAGCCAAAGGACAAAGGAAAGAAAAAGAATGTTGATATTGCCAGGCCTATCAGAGGGTGCTGGCCACTGAGGGCCAATGATGAGGAGGTCAGTGAGGCAAGTTTATTCAGGTGACAGAGTACTAACTTTTTCACAGTACACTCTGCTGTATAACAGATGCATTGGGGAGTCTTGCTTTATTGTGGTCGGTAGGAAGGGACAGGCCATCAAGTCCTGCACCAAGTGCCATTTTATGAAGGTACGGTGTGAGCAACCAGTGTCAATCAATACACATGGCCCTGCAACAATGTAGGCTCCAAAGTCACATCCTTGGCCAAAGGCTGCCCCTGCCTTCAAGTCCAAGGCCCAATCCAGGACCACCAGAGCAACCTCACATGTACATCCACCAACTCCCATGGTAGAATCTAAGGATTCTGTTGAGGATCCTGGTAGGTAATTTCATTTTTTTGCCATGATACACTCTAACTCACCTTTGCAGAGGCATCTGTCACTGGCCATGATAATGCCGAGATGGATCTTGTCACTGATGCTGAGCAGCACACTGACATCACTACTAAGATGTTAGCCAAGGCCACCAATCAAATCATGAATGACCAGCCTGGAGCTATTGCTTCTGCAGATGACTTCCCCCATGACCATTGGCTGGAGAACACTCACAACTTGCCCATCTGTCATGTCCCACCAACTCATGTTGCCGATACTATCTCCCTTCCTTTGGCGCCGTCAGCACCTACCATCCTTGACCATGTGCTTGCCCTAATAGCTCAGGTCAATGTCATGCAAACAGCCAATGACAACACCTTTACTAGGGTGAATGGGATGGAGCACGATTTTGATACTCACATCTCCTCGATGCATGCTGAGCTTTCAGCTGTGCAACTTGATGTCAGCACCACTATCACATTGGTGAATGGACTTGTCAGTCTTGTTAAGAAGCTTCGGCAGGAGTGTGTCCTTGCCAATCCATCGTTCCCACCACCTATGGTGAGCCATGGCAATGATTCCACTGCCACTGCATTCAGCATGAGGTATCTTAATGGTGTGTTTGGTCCTTTCATTGCTCCTATGCCCCTTTCTGTTGGTGTCAGTCAAACCTCGGCTTCCCGCTCTTTTGGTCATCCTGACATGTAGGGCAGCACTTCCATTTCTGGACATTTGTCTTCAGTGTCAGCATATGCCAGTCCCTTATTCACTCCTGCTCCAGGTAAATCACATTTTGCTGTCAAGCCACCTCCTTCTGCCACAAACTCCCCCCCCTGACCACTCAGTTCATTACATAGTTGTACTGTAGATCACTTGTTCATCAGTGAATTACATCTACATATCACTTGGTTTTAATTGAATTGTTCTGATGTCAATCCTATTGTACATTGACCCCTGTGTGATTTCAATGTCAGCCCAGTTGATCTTGATGTGTTTCTGCCAATTTATTATACATTATATTTGCCCAAGATTAGCTTGACTGAGGTGGTCTCTGTTATGGTTGGTACTTTCACCATTCACCTCTTCACATTTCACACTTCACCTTTTCACATTTCACTTCTTCACATTCTTCACAGAACATTCTACGACATTCTACCTAATTCCCATGACGAGGCTTTACTGCCATTGGACGTTACCATTTATGGACTCTGCTTGTATATTC
Organism: Suillus hirtellus; assembly: GCA_016695485.1. Lineage (NCBI taxonomy): Eukaryota > Fungi > Basidiomycota > Agaricomycetes > Boletales > Suillaceae > Suillus > Suillus hirtellus. Next base: position 5,561 of record MU172339.1, read on the forward strand.
AAGCTCCTACTTAATTATTACTATATCATGTAGTAGTTTACGATGATAGGTCTCCATCTTGATCTTAGCAATCTACCTTGTATTCATCTTATAAGCCGACAGTGGTCACATAGGTGGTAAGGTGGATTCATTGTACACAGAAGCATAACAGTCCCTAGCAAACACATAATGGCAGCTAGTCCATGAAAAACCTATTGACCGACTTATTCATTTGTCATATTTGACTAATGTGGATCTGACAAGTCCATCATGCATGCTCATCTATTAATACCTACATATTGACCAACTGGCTCATCTACAATATTTGACCAAGTGCCTTTTGACTGAGGTGGTTCTGCTGTGTGTATTGCAGAAGCTATGCAGTGAACACCGACTGATTGACTGACACATGTCTATGATTGTTCTATATACTTAGACTCTCAGCCCATCTGTGTATATCAGTACCACCGCCCACTTGGCCTGCTTGTTTATATCAGGCACATACTTTATACACTACCTACCAAAGTCAATAGAACAGTCTGCACTAGCATACTACACTACATAGTACTATGGGCCCACTGTTTGTATCAGATAAACACTTCCATTGGCCCACCTGTATTTAACACAACAATTTATTCATGGGCCCACCTGTTCATATCAGATATATATTTCATACCCTACCTACCATATAATACCTACCAAAGACAATAGGAAAGTGTACACTTATCTACTATACCACACACTATGGGCCCACTGTTGATATCACATATGCCCTTGACATGGGCCCACCTGTATTTAACATAATAATATATTGATGGGCCCACATTAGCTGGCCTGTTCAGAATAGGGTACTTTTAACCTTGGCTGTATGTATTATACAAGGTAAAGTGACTGCAGTATGTGCATCATCAGAAATTTCTTCAACTTTGCTTGAGGTCTGTTTATCATCAGGCTTTGTACGCCTTACCAGTTGCTTCCCTTTATCATTCTTTCAGGCATCTCCAGTCTTCTTGGGATGGGATGCAGAGTCATCGGTGTGGTGCCCTAGTTTACAATATAATAAGCATAGGCCTTTCTTCAAATATTTGGCTCTAGCTTCTGGGGTGAGGTGGTCCACATCTATGATATTAGGATCATGGGATCTAGTAGAATTGTATCATGGGGTTGTCTTTTGATTATTCTGGGAAGAGTGGTGGGATCAGTGAGATATTAGGAGCTAGTACGCAGACTTCATATTGACAACCTTTCAGACAAGTCCATTGAAGGTGTTAGGGATGTCTCCAGAGTCACAGATCTTCTGGATGACTTTGGGCTTCAGACCATGAAGGAAGTAGTCTTTCTTGGTGGCAAAGTTCATGATTCTAGCTTTACCACAAAGCTACTTGAAAGTGTTAATGTACTCGTTGACATCTGCATCTTGCTTAAGGTTATGCAGTTTGTATAATGCAGTACCTATGGAGTTGATGGGGTCGAAGGCAGCTGTAAAGGTATCTAGGAACTGTGCCCAAGTTCCATAGCTATAGGTCTGCTTGGTTTATAAGTCAATCTCCATGGCATGATCAGTAAAATCTTCCATCCATGTGGCTGCAGCACCTTCCTTGAAAAAGGAGAGGGCAAAACCAATCTTCTTAGTGTTAGTTCTATAGATCTTCTCATTGATAGTGAGATAGAGATAGACGAGTTAGATAAACTTGGAGGAGGTGTCTCTCTCTCCATTGAAATTAGGGGGAGTGCCAATCTTCTTTTCTACTACTTTAGGCATATCATCTTCAGAGTCTTCTTTGTCTTGAGAGGGTTCTTCACCAGGGTCAGGTGAAGGAGCTTCATATCTAGCTTAATAGTGAGTCTGAGGTTCTAGTGGAGGTGCGTTGTGGATGTCTTCATCTTCATCTACAACAAGAGGAGAGGGTTTAGTTAATAAGTCAACAATAGTTCCAATTGTAGATACTCTACTGCCACCAGAAATAGATGATGGTCCTGGCTGGTTCAAGAGTGATGCAAAGGGGTTTAGTAGTGTCTAGGGTCTGTTCTGTCCAACTGTCAGGGTTGGGCATCTAGGATATAGGTTCAGCCCAAAAGCTTCTTGGGCAGTGTACTGCTGCTTCCATGAGGTAGGCATCTTGGTCAAGGGTGGGGCCCCTGCTAGATAGCTGGGGTATCAGAAAAACTTGAATCTTTTGTTATGAACTCAAATAGTTCTTCTATAACAACTTCAATAAAAAAGGGTCAAGTATACAGCTTCTAGTGAATGACAACCAGAGGTAGAACTCTGGTGAAGTGATTGAGTAATGGCTAGTCTCTTTGCAAAGAGCTAGATCTATAGGTACCCTCAGGTCCTAGTCAAGTATCAAGGAGAATGATTCAAGTTAAGGAAATATACAGGAGGTAGCTAGGATTTATATATGTAATGAGTTGTATACAGACCAGTCCATAAGGCATTGTAAAAGTAAAGGAAAAGGAAAAGGAAGTCAGAGATAAGAAGTATTCTCATGGTTGACATGAGGTGAACTAGAAGTGAGATGGGGATCAAGAAGTAAGGTGGAGATTAAGAAGATAGTACATGTGTAGTCCTGCAGGTATGATAGAAGAGAAAATGATGGGGTCACTGTAATAGTATTGGCAGCTGCGAAGTGCGTAGTCATTGAGAAGAGTTTGTTCATCCATCAGAAGCTATCTACTACTACAACACAAAAAGTATGAGTACTGTATAATATTTCAAGTTACATACTCACTTATTAGCAATAAAGAAAACTTACACTAGGATGAATATGAGGGATTTTTCTGATGAACATCTCCAGAAGCTTGAATCTTGGATCTAGGTGTCAAGATCTAAACTAGACGGAAAACAGTGGTTGTTAGTGGTCAAGCTGATCTTAGTGAGAGGAAAAGAAATCTACCTGTATTATTATGTGGTACCTGAAAATCACATTATCACCTGGATCAAACCCATAGATGCCTTCATCCTGTTTCAGTAATGTGAGATGGTATGGCACTAGAACCATAAAAGTGTGTTACATTTTTTGTATATTGATATTCAAGTTCATATTATTGCATAGAACTTGAACTTGAAGCCCAATACTGGTGAGTGATGTTCTGATAGAAAAAAACAAGAACATTTCCCATTATAGAACTAGGAAACATGTCGAATATTTTCCACACAGGATCAAATTCCATGATTTGAATGTGAGAGCTTTGCAACTGCAATTTAATTGGTGTCATGTAGGCAAGTTCTTTCTATCGCAGCACCTAATGAAAATACACTGAATGATGGACAGAGGCCTTAGCATTGGAACAATCTATTGTAGGCTCAATATTTTGGACATTGGATCAAATGAAAGAAATGATAGCTGAGCTAGCCACTGCAGGTACACACTCCAATTACAATTTGTGTCTTCAAGCTGATAGCCAAATGACAAAAGAACTTATGAGGGGTGATAGAGTGATGGAGGAGCAAGGCATTGCAATCTGTAGTACATGAGTCTCATAGAAATAGGCCATTTTTGAACTTATCTTGTTACATACTGGCAGGTAAATTGTTGCATGTACTCTGTATGCTGTCTCTGTTTCATATTAGACATTGTTGATTGAGGTATACAACAGGACATCATGAATTTCTGAATCACCATGGCTCACCTAAAGCTTGCTTAATGTGAACACATTCACTGGGTGAGAGGCACAGAGATCTCAAAAATTCTCCTTTTATCAATGCCATTGCCATTGCCATGCTCTGAATTCTAATGATGGTGCTCAGGTGACTCTGCAAAATTTACGTTGATGGTCTTGTCAATGGGGTAAACATGAATGCATTCTTAGATGATTTCATTGCACAAGGTAAATCACAAACTATGGTTGTAAGTGCTATATTGTAGACTCAGATGAGAGCATTAACCACTTAGGCTACTAGGCAAGTGTTATCATGGCAGTTGATGCCAGTATCCTTGCCATCCCAGGTTTAGGTTCAGTGCTTGCTACAAAGATACTATGCTCCATCTCTTTTGTTCTCAGTACCTACTGTATTATCACATGCATAATAGCACAACAATTTGGTCACCAAATGCAATCTCTTAACTTTGCAGTTCAGCCATCTTATTTCTACTGTTTGGACCTGATATTAGTGCTTGAATAGACATATTACCTACAAGGGAAGACAACCAACTTTGTGATCATTGCAAGCATACCAAGTCTCTTTTATATGTCAAGGTAATCAACCTCTCAATCTCAATTATTTTGTGTTACTCATAGCAACAGTTTGGCCTTTTTCATCCTTGGATTTCTGAATGGGGTTTTCACAACTGAAGATAGGCTACCCTTAACTGCAAGGATAGGATGTGGGCTAGGCATCATTATTGGAATAGGCCTCACAATTCCATTGGTGATTGCTGCTTTAGGTCCTGGGCTGATTTGGCAGTGAGAAATCAAGTCTTTCCTGTGTTGTTTATCCCTATCCAATTATCAGATAATTGTTTTCAAAATAACTGATTGATCACATTCTATACATTGTCTCAGTTGTAAATTTCAGCTATTGAAGGGCTATTTAGAACAGCGTCACAACTGTACATACTGCAGGGATTTTGTGGGGGTATTTCAACTCTTGATGGTTTATTTTCTTGGGTGTACCATTATTGAGATCCAGGCCATACTGTGTTAATATTGCAAGTTGAACTATAACTCTTTACAGTATATTTTCCAGGATATATCATTATTGAAATCCAGGCCATACTATGTCAATATTGCAAGGAAATTGTAACCCTTGACAATCTATCTCCATAGATATATCACAACTATGAGCTATTATAATGATGCTGTAGCTGACTGCATCCAATTGCAAACTGCCAACAGGAAGCCAAACACATACAAGGATGAACCATAGTTCTGGAGAGATGCAGGGCCTTCTCTGAGTGTTTATCTACAAAAACTATAGTTGTGAGACATACAAGTCTTCATCAGAATTGGAGTTTTCTTGGAAATTATTGTATTGCTTTGTCCTTGTGTATAACCTGTATCTATTTGATTTGATTTTGTAAGATTTATCTATTTAAAATAGCTCTAGCCCAATTCTGTGGTGGACTCTCTCAGCACATCATCAGAGCTTCCCACTAGACAGCAACTCATGAGCAACCACTATCTATCTCAAACTTATGTAGATCAGTTCATGCAGAACTCCACTACTGTGGATGATGAGGTATGAGGCACTTTGATTTGGGTTGGTTACAGCTAATACTGACTATCAGGTTATACATGCCAAGAATTCATGTGAAGGACACTGGAAGAATATGGATGATATGAAAATGAAGTGTCATATCCTGTATTCCGGACCTACATCCAATAATATTCCCACGCCTCATCCAAACCTTTGGATGCCCTATCCATGTCTCCAGTCCCCTATCCATCCAGATCCCTTTATCTTTGCAGCTAGCCTGCATCATTCATCCTTTTTCCTATCGCCCTAATATTATATCTTGTATATCCACACATCTCATCTGGACCACGTCCAGTCCAGTCCAATCTGATTCTATCTGATGTATAGATACATTTCCTGTGCATATAATGTTTATACAGCCTATCCAGTATTCCTTGTTTCCGTTACCTCAGCTATACTTACTACCAGTATGCTTACTGATCCTTTAACCTATGCTTCATTTCCAACTTGTGTTTGTTAACTTTGCTTATGCTCCATACATAGCCTCGGATCTTTGCTTATTGATCTTTCTGGTAGTCACTTAGTATATAAACTCTTATATATGTCTTGTAGTACCTCAGTCTGAATATCATATTAGTCCTTGCACTAGATTTCACTCTAAGTCCTCATATCAAGTCTAGTCCTTTAACCTAGTCAATATCCATCTCAGGCCTAGGGAGGAATTCCCTAGGCTGGAGTTCCGATCCTCCGATCCTCCGATCCTCCGATCCTCCGATCCTCCGATCCTCCACTATCCACCCATCTGATCCTCCGAAGTTTCCAGAAGTCTATCTGGATCTTTCCTGCAGTCCTCGGACCTATTCTGCTTTGGACTTTGTCCTTGCAGCCTTCCCTCTGTTTGCTTCTACTTGGGACTTGTCCCAAGTAGCCATTACATGTATCTGTATTAAAACGCAACCTCATTGTAATTTCTGGAAGTTCCTCTGGAACTTTCCCACACTAATCCAGAAGTTACTTGCACCCATCTGGAAAGTCCTTCCAAAGTTTCCCATGCCTTTGGATGTCCTTCGGACATCTTTGGATGCCTTCGGACTTTCTTTGGACACCAATCTGAAATTAAGGGCACATACTCAGGTAAGGGGCACAGTGCATGAGCTGAAGCCAAGCCCCTCAGAATCAGTCCTACCCTTTGTGCATGGTCTTAACATGAAGAAAGCATAGGGCATTTATGATGAGATAGGCATTTTTGTGGCTATGTGCTGACATGGATTCACTCTACTTGTCACAGATATGATACAGAGTGGCAAGCTGTAAGTTTTTTTGGGTACATTGTTCATAAATTTACAATTTTTCTACAGTGCAAAGTATTCATTGGCCATTGTTTCAAAGTTGCTGGAGGTATTTGGAAGCAATTTGGGTGGCAGGTACAACATTGGTTGTCAATTCAGGACTATGCTCAATAATAGTTCTATTGGTCCCCTTGCATGGTCTCTGCATCACACTTGCCTTCTCAGCACCTTCCATGGACATACACACAGTTCCAGTGCTGGCTGGAGGAAGAGAAGATATATCTACAAGGTCTGACATAAGAACCCATGGATGAAATATTGCAGATGGAATATTGAAAAATGCTGGCAAATCTTACTGCAAGCAAGTAAGTTTAGTTCTTGAGGTATATGCCTTGTGCTCACTAACATAAATTGTGCAGGGAGGCTCTGGATGCTGCAATAACAGCATTCCAGGACTTATCTCACCCCAAGGGTGCATCATATAATGGGCAGGTAAAAATACCCACAAAGCCAAGAGTGTGTGATGGCATGCTCTTGAGGATTACAACAGGCACCTAAAACTCACTCAAGTACTCAAGTGTAAGCTGGAGGTCAAGAAACACTGGGTGGCAGAAGATGTGCAGTGGCAGAAGGTTGGAAGACTTGTGGCAAACCAGAAATACCAGCATGTGCTGGATCATCTTGAGGGATTGATTGTTGCATGCATATTTGAGTTGGCAAAGATGAATCAAGCAAGTACAGGTGAGTTTTTAACAGCTATATCTTGCTTATGCCTGCTTATTCCAATACCATGTAAGGGTATAAACTACAGAAGCATATTGCTAAAGCACTCCAGGCTCATTCCATTACCATTAGATCTGCACTTACCATGTACAACTCTATTGCCAGCTCTATGCACCCTGCCCACAAAACCCTGAAGTGGGAAGAGGTCGTTAAATATGTGTTTCTTGCTGATTTTGACCTCTTGCATGACACACATGCAGACATCTCTCAATGGCCTTGGGCATCGGCTGCTGCTCACAGAGCAATGGATCTCTATTTCAAAATGTGTCAGGCATGGGAGAAAATTCAGCACTTGAATGTGGAGGTATAGCGCCTAGTGACTTACATTTGAGATGAAGACAAATATCTGCAGGTGTGTGAGGATCAGTTGAAGTCCGTCAGTCCAACTCTCACCAACCAAATCACTATACATTGCAATGTTCAAGGATGGTTTGATTTGCATCACCTGAAGCAGCTCCATGACATTTCAAATCTTCCTGGCTTCAGCGGGACCATAGCCTCAGGTATGAGCACTAATACAGGTCTTGGAGAAAGCTCCAGTACACCCAATGTGCAGGTCCCATCACAAGTACTGGTGGGGCACCCACCTTTTAGTGATAGATGATCTATAGTGGTGCCAGATACTCCAGATGACTTAGATGAGTGTTAAGGTCGTACTCTCGTAGGGTCAGATCCAAAGGACTTTGGCCTCAGCTCGTACGCTGTGCCCCTTTCCCAAGTACTGTCCCTTATTTCAAAGTACTAACGATAACGTGTCCGAAGGTCTGGATGAGTATTGTAGTATATCTGGATGTCTTCTGGATATTGGAAATGTGTATAAGGCTAATCCAGATGTATCCGAACTAGAAACTAACAGAGTATAGACTACCCAAAGGTAGAGCCGAGGATATAGACTATTGGAATATATCCGAAGTCTCAGAGGATGACAAGAGTAAGAAGGACTCAAGTCTGGAGGACAGAAAGAGGACAAACTAAGATGATATTTGAACTGAGGTACTACAGGACATATACATGAGTTTATATACTAGTAGACATAATGAAAAGATCAGTAAGCAGTATCTGAGGCTATGTAGAAAGCATATGCAAAGGTTAACAATTGCGAGTTGGAAATGAACATAGATAAACAGATCAGTAATCATACCGGTAATAGATATAGCCGAAACAACAGAAAGAAGGAAATACTGAACAGGCTGTGTTTAACGTTATATGAACAGGAAATGAAATAGGAAGCTTATCTATATTGGAATGGAAGCAGATCTATGCATTGGACCAGATCAGATCTAAGGGTCCGAAGTCCTGAAGAGAAGCATGGATATTATGGGATATGACAATGAGGAGAAGCAGGAAGAGGAGGTGGAAGAGGAGGCATCAAGAAGCCTGTAGGATGTCCTCCATGTCACTGATGATTTCTCATGTCTGGAATTTCATGATCACACTGATGAGCAGTAGTATAGCTTAATTTACATATTCTATGGACACATAAGACAGATTTACATATGTTAATGGTCACTTGCACAAAACACACCATCAATCCATCCATATCATTGCGAGATACTTGAGCTCATCATGTCACACAGTGAACTCAAAAGTTTGGCACCTTAAGCAATGTCAGGAACACATTGTAGTGTTTGCTGATATGCCAGCAGCACTTAGTCCTATGACCATCTTGATCCTGCAGTGCTATATAAAGTCCCTCGCTATTCAAGAGATGTCAGAGGAGGCTCTGATCACTTATATCTGCCTTGTCTTACAGGTGCAAATCCCATCTATTATCGCCTATAATTATGGTCATTAAGTGGGAGTCACAGACTGACATGTAAGGTAGACCTCATGCAAAAGCATCAAATATCATGTGAATGTGACTCACTGTGACTAGCTGACAGATACTGAAGGATAAGTCAATGCTGAGTTGCCGAACAAGGCCTTGTCGACAGCAACAGACTTGGATTATGTGTGACTAAGTACAAGTATACTATAACAAAAGTGTAGTATTAGTAGTAGGTGTTATAAAGAAATATATGCACTGTATTAATGACCAAAATTTGTAAGCTTCAATTTGAAACACCAGTGTCATCTTAATCGAAATTTTGCATGATGTTTTGCGGAAGAATTCAATGTCCTTGATATTTTCTGACAGCCCAGGCCGCCTGTGTACCATTTAGGCCCTTTTGATAAGCATCGATGAAGCATCGAGAATGGATAGCGAATCTGATGGATCAATGTTCAACACAGCCACTGTAGAGAATCATGCCTCTCATGGCGTGATATGGTAGTTTTCATCAAGGAGTATACAGCACAAACTCATAGCATTACTCTGTGTGCTATCTGCAGCAATTCCTATATGAAGCGCAGCTTTCCCGCGCAATGCGCGCCATGCGCGCACCATTCCCGCGCTTCATGATGTATACACGCGTGCGCATTCCCGCACTTGCGCACCCTATAGCGCCAGCCATCCAGAAGCATCCATCCACTGTCCACCAAGCCCTCTAGTGTGTATATTTCTATTTCTCTCATTGCATATTATTCCATCTTTATTTTTATCATGGATTCTCACTTATATATATCTTTACATACCTACTCGGTAGTGCTTTGGCTCCGCATGACCGCGCTTAGGTGCGCTATATAAGCGCCAGCAGTACATACTACACTTGAACCATACTTTACCTCCCATTTTACCATTTACTACTTACTTACTACTTAGCAGAACATAGTAGAACTCTATTTGTCTACACTTCGCACCTCTCTTCTCTTATATTGCTTTATATCATCACTTAAGCTTAGTCTCTTGTTTCCGCATACATGCGTGCGCTTTCCCACGCTTCGCGCTAATACGCGCTGTCTTCTTAGATAGATGATCTATAGATAAACACCTATAAAACAAATATCTCCATGGTCAGCGATTCAGACAAATACCAATGACTGATAACGTGGTCGTTCGTGGGTGGCTAGTTGTATACTACCCAAGGTATGTTCAGCTAAGGATACTTCTGCAAGATCAGTAATACGATGGTCAATCCAATTTATGGACTTGACAGAAAAACAAACAGATAATGGTCAGCCCAACAGTATGGCGATGACCAAAAGAATATACAGGATTCTTCCTCAAGTTCCCTTTCAACAACAGTGCCTCGTACCAACTATACTCCAAAAGAAATGGTGCGGAATTACAATGATAAACCCCCTCAGCACAAAACAGGTAGAATCAAAGGTCAAGACTAGTCAAATGCTTTATTGTAGAACTCTTAGCTCAATATTGAACCTGCTGTCAAGGAACTCTTCTTTGAGTATTCAAACAGACTCAGGAACGGACGTCCTTGGGTTTACTACCAAGTCCCCTCTTCAA